>CAEGAE010074547.1:0-28452 GCA_903067095.1 Girardinus metallicus
GTTGGCCTCAGACTGGATGTTTCTGATGGCGATTATGTCCTGAAGTTGGTCTCAGACTGGATGTTTCTGATGGCGATAACGTCCTGAAGTTGGTCTCAGACTGGATGTTTCTGATGGCGATTATGTCCTGAAGTTGGCCTCAGACTGGATGTTTCTGATGGCGTTTACGTCCTGAAGTTGGCCTCAGAATGGATGTTTCTGATGGCGTTTACGTCCTGAAGTTGGCCTCAGACATTGTTTTAATCTATCATGTGATTGATTTATTGATTATTGAGACAGGCCTACTAATCAACTCGCGTCTTTTGAAAAGCTTTCCTCTCCATAGCTGAAGTGAGGGAACTCTCCAGACTGTGTGGGAACCCTGACTTCATAAAGTGACCAGTCGGGGTGAAGTACCACCAGAATGTTTCGGGTTGTTTGGGTTTTCCCGTCCCAGCAGCATGTGATCCATATGACGGCAGAGCAGCTGACGCATACCGACGCAGTGTTCATGCAGCCATCTCAGACGGACTCGCATACCAGCGCTTCCACCACAAACACGCACACATCTCCAAAATGAGCCCATTGTCCTGCGGTGGGACCCGGAGGGAGAGGCTCCGCCCCCAACCTGGCTCGTCCCACACTGCACGCTTTCTTCATGGAGGACGCCGTCACTAACAGGCCGCATGGAGGATGCTAGCCAGCTCAGGCTGGGGTCAGGGGTCAGCTCTGGTTGGGTCCTAAGGTCAGGGCGCCACTGTGCTGTCCACTGTATGCCTGCTGAAGATGAAGGCTCATGAATGCTGCATGAGAGCGCTGTGGCGGCGGCGGCGTGGAGGGAAACAACGGGGAAGATTTGATCTGAGACGGAGGATAAAGAGAGTCTGTGAGGAAACAAAGAATCGCTTCATGACAACGAGGGTCAAACGAACGGCGTTTTATTCACGGTTCCTCCTCCACTCTGAGGATGTTTGGGGGGAAGGACTTCTCCCTTCATGGGAAAACATTTGGTGGATCGCAGCAGAGCGCTGAACTTCAAGATACAGAATGTCACTTTATTAAAAATATGGTCTTTATATTTAAAACTATCCTGTTGTAACAGTTTGTTATGAGACAATCTGTGAAATCACTTATCTCCTCCTGCTGCTATTACTGTCTGAAGAAATGCACCAAAACAACCAATCAGAGCCAGGAGGCGGGGTTTGGAGCTGTCAATCATCCCAATGTATACTCAATGCTAAATATGCTAATAACAGAGAAACAACTTTCCGTTACAAGAAGATTGTTAATCCGCTGTCATCAGTGGCCATGCTAACTAGCCTTAGCGTTCACAACATGCTATGCTAGCTAAAGCACAGCAGAAAGAAAAAATGGCAGCGCCAAAACCCGCCTCCTGGCTCTGATTGGTTGTTTCGAGTTAGCACAGAGGAGCTACATTATTTTACATAGTATCAAAATGTAGTGGCAGTTTCAACAAATATGTAAAAAATATTTATGAGTTGCTAAAGTGCTGGCTGCTTTAAGTAAATTTTTTGAGTATCTTTACTCAAAATTTGACCTAAAAACCTACTAAGCTTAATAAATTAACTTGGATAAACTTAATTTGATTATTTTTGAACAATTACGGCAATATATTGAAGTTGGTTCATCTGTTCTCTTTTTGCAGTGTAGCTTATTGTGTATCGTTTTAGAAAAGTAATTATTAAAGTAACTGATCACTTTTGAAAACAAGTCATCAGTAAAGTAACTGAATTACTTTCCTGGTGACGTGATCAGTAATCAGTTCTGACGCTCTGCTGTCCGTCACTGAGCGTAGTTTGGACCGAACCGGGCCGAGCTCCAGATGTTTGCAGCAGCAGCAGCAGCAGCAGTCGCGTGTCAGCAGGGCCGATGCCAGAACCAGGCCGCGTCCGGATTCACCGGGACCCAGCCGGACTAACGCTGCGCTCTCTGTGTGCAGACCGCCGTGGAGACGGAGTGGGAGGACGGCCGGAGACGAAAGCGTTGCTATGGTAACGCAGGGCCAGAGGCGCCTGGACGACACGTGGCCGAAGCTGCAGAGACGGATCCAGAATAATGTTCCAGAACTGAAGGAAAATTTCTCTGAAGCTTCACCACGTTTACTGCCTGGCTGCATGTTCACAATTTAAAACTAATATTTAACATCAGCTGTTAGTCGTAGGCGTTTTTGGTCTCTTCATATCACAACGAAACCACCATAAAATTATTTATTTGAACGAAGGGTTAAAACTGTAAATCTTGTTCCACTTTTCCACTGTGGTTTCTTTAGATGTGGATTCATTTCTGTCACTTCAGTGATCTCTGACTTGTCAAGGTTTGTCTTTGAGATCATTTTTTAAAAAAATCCTAAAACCATTTGTATGCATTTAATCTGAGGGATGTGGATACTGTTCGTGTTTGGGCCTGAAACTCTCGGACATCATCACCCTGTCAGAAATATCTCCAAACAAAACATAAAAACAATCAAGCAAACAAAATACAGTTTGCAGCAACAATCTGCACCGCAAACGGCTTTAAAACACATATTTGGAATCTCACCATGGTTTACACTTTGGAAAACAAAACTACACAAAACAGAGGATAAAAAGATTAAAATCAGCCTACAGCAGAGAGCCGACACCAGGACAGGAGACGAATGATGTCTGAGGCCACGACTCAACAGAATAAGGCAAAATGCTGAGAGACTGATTCAGCTGAACATCCCAGAGGAAAAATCCTTGTTTCCATAAAAACCTTCAGCAGGATATATTTGTTTTATATTACCAACATATCAGCTCACATTAAACTGAGCATAATGTTCATGTATTCTTCCTGACAGCGTTTGGTTCCTCAGCTGAAATCTGAGTTCTAATCAGCAGCTTTGTGCGAACAAAGAGCAGAAACATGCATGAGACGTGTTGCCTTGTTATTTGCAGTGTGTGTGTGTGTGTGTGTAAACGGTGCTTGATGTGTGTGGGAGTGGGGCCAGAGAAGTCGAATATCTCAACGTGGATTCAAACAGCAGACAATGAAAATACATTTTATATACTTTCAGGACTTAAAATTACAAATTTGGTGCTTAAAGTTGGCGAGTTTAGTTTGAGGATATGTGTGATATGCTGGGATCTGGTTGAAGTTTGGCGTTTCTGTTAGATGTGTGTGAATACAGCCGAGTTTAAAACTGATGCTGGAATGAAACAAAAATGTTTCCACAAAGCGTCACTTTGCAAACTTCAGCAACAAGGACAGAATTATTATAATTTTTTATTTACAGTTTTCTTATTGTATAAACCAGATGCAACTTTAATGTTGGAAAATGTGTGAAAATGTTCACTGTATTAAAACCAAACTGGAACAAACCGTCATCTCAGGTGGGGACCAACAGGAAGTGGTATTTTCTTTATCCTGACTGCCATTAGTCGCCCCTCCCCCACCTGTTTCCCAGCTCGTCTGATGCAGCTGTAATCACCATTGTAAACCTGGTGTCATTGTGAGGACACGTATAATTAAAAGAGGATTAGCATTGGCCGGGCCCAGATGCCTTCTGCATGTAATTAACATTCAGACAATGTGGCGGCCATGCAGAGGAAACACCTGTGTTTGTGGGCGCGTCCCGCGTGTGACGGCGTTTCTGAGTGTGTGCGTGTGTGTGTGTGTGTGTGGGAGGGATTAACCCCCTTACAGGCCAGCCAATCATTCAACACACACACACACACACACACACACATTTAATGCCGTTTAAATCATCTGCATGGGGACTGTATCGCTGCTCTGAGGGAATTTACCATTCAGTAATGTTATAAAGTGAGCAACTTTCTTTTATTAAAAGTAAACATTCTTTTTTACTTTGCTTCTTTAAAATATTGCATCCGTTGTCTGTCAATCAGCTGAGTTAATCATTTAGCATTTCAGCAATAATGCAGTTCAAATTTATTAAAATTATTCAGGATTTCCTTCGGTTTGGACATTTCTAGCAAACTTTAAATCTGACAAGTGGATTTACGATGATTTTCATGTATCATAAAATCCCTTCGCTTCAGCCTGGACTTAGTAAAAATTAAACTACAAAATGATGAAACTACGTGTGTAACTGTTTTTAAAATATGTGATGCAACACAATTAAGGTTCTATGTGATGAATATTGATCAATAAATGTACTTCTCCAAGGGATTTTAATTTACTTTTGTGTTCTTAAATATTGCGACTTCACCGTTGCTCGGTTGGAAAACTGAAACTTTAAAACATTTTGTGAAGCTGAGAAAACTCTGGATGAATTTTCCTCGGCAGACATTCAGGTCCGCGTTCGGGTCAATCAGAACCTGAGTGAGAAAATGAAGTGGAACTCAAAGCTTCCTGCAGTCGCGCGGTTCTGGACCCGTTTCCAGGACGATGGCCGACCTGAAGCCTGGAAGAGACGATGGCAGTTTCTCTTCCTGGGCTGTCTGACATTAAAAGGACGCTTAACCTCTGAGGTTCATCCTCCATCCTGCATCCTGACTGGAAGCTCCACGCGTCTTTCTGCATAAGCAGCGTCTCTGTGAGGGAGCAGAGCCACAGAAACAACTGTGTGCAGGATTAATGCCGCTGGGGTCACTAAGCATTACCCCCGAGCAGCTTGAGATGAGGTCACTGAGAAAGGTCGCCGCGGAGACGTGAGAGCGTCTCGATGCTGACCTGCAGGCCATTAGCTGAAGGGCTAGCATCGTCATGCTGCTGCTAAGTTTTATCGCTTCTTCCGTCAGAACCAGGTTTTTACCAACATGACTGCGGTTCTGGTTCTGCAGCTTAAAACCCAAAAACATTAAAAGAAAAACTGGGGCTGAATTTATCAGAAATATTTAGATAAATAATCCCTGCTGCACAATAAAAGGTCTGAGCTTCTGGGTTGAATTGTTCATCATAAAATAACATGTTTAAAAAGGCTAATCACTGAGCTTCAGCCTGGTCTTAAAATGAAACCACAAAATGACAAAACCACATCTGTGACTGGTTTAAAATATGAGATTTAACAAAAATAAGATTTTATTTTATGTGCAAAATGTATTCAAACAAATACCATTAAAAGTTCCCTACTGTAAGTGTTTTATGTAATCTAAATATTCGACTCATTTTTCTTCATCAGACTCATTTTGAAAATGATATTTAAACGATAATTTGATACGGTGAGAGCCAATTGAAATGTCATCCTGCCTAGACCAATCAAAATGCTTGAAAGAATTTGCCACAGCAATAATAAATCTGATCAGAAAGCATAAAGCCAAACAGAGAACGCTAAACGCTAGCTTATGTAGCGTTAGCTGCTAGCGGTAGCATCGTCTTCTTCAGTGACAAAATCATCTTAAAGAAATAAAATATAAGAATTCAGAGTAAAATCCCCATATCTTAAGACTTTAATTGAATTTTCCTGAAGGTGATTGGAGATTTAGTCAAGATGAAGCTGTGATTATTTCATCCTCTATGAAGAAATCAACAGAAATCTAAAGAACAAAATGAGCTTCACTTCATTTCTTCAGGTTTCCAGACTGAAAAACGTTTCTGTAATCTCGTTACGGGAGTTCACTTTGTAGTTTCAGGATTTAAAAGAGTTTTTCAGATATTTGGTTGGTTGTTGCAGCTACACTTAAAAACTTAAGCTGGTCGAGTTGAAAGATTTAAATACGTCTGATGTTTGGAGAAAAAAACCCTGATTTTCATAGATTTTTAACTAGCTAACCCTCAAATGAAAAATCTAATTTAATGCAACATTTGCTTTATTTTTCTTTCCGTTTCTTGTGTTTTAGATCAGATTTACTCAGAACGAATCCTGCATGTCTCAGGCTTTCAAGCGCTGCAGTAAAAAATGTTTTAAATGAACCGTTTTTCTGAGTGTTTGTGCTTTCAGTCCAGATGTTTGGTGTTCGGAGCGTTTCAGAAACCTAAGTCGTCTATTAGGAGCTGAAGGTTTTCAGCGTTAAAGCCGAAGCGGCTGGCTGTCCCGTCCTGTTTGCTGAGCGCGGCGCGGCGCGGCGGCGTGGCGCGGTGCGCTCTGAGAGCACTCAGGGCCAAATCACTCAGGACTCAAAGAGCAAACCTGCAGCTCAAACCGACAGAGCAAACAGATAAATGGAAGTCTGGGTCACACCTGTGTGTTTGGAGTCCAACGCTGAAAACTCACCGTTTATAACACCGACTGAGGCATTCGACTCAGAACGCACCGGAGGAACGGATGTTTATTCACATTTCAAAGCTTCATAGATTAATATTTCCCACTTAATATATTGAGTTTTAGCACATATGCTTTGTTTGAAAACTGGAAAAAACATGAAAACTTTCCCCACTGACAGATTTATAGAAAACAAAAGAGAAAAAAATGTTTGTCCTTTTCTAAAAGTTTCAGAAAAACCAGCAAGTTTGTTTTCTGTGTCAGCTCATTACTTGTGACTGCAGAATCTAATGACATTATGAGTAAACATGAACTGAGGCTTTTCTGTTTCTATTCCTGAAACGTTTGTCCTTCCAGGCACAAACAGAAGAAAAGAGCGGAGAGAGGAAGAGGAGGGCGTTTTCCCGCCAGCTGTCAGTCAGAGAGGAGGACAAACATTTCATCTCCTCAGTCTGGAAGCTGCTGCGCCGCAACGTCAAATCCTTAAATCAGAGAAACCCAACAGAAACCACTGAGAAACACTGAGGAGCATCAAACTTTCACTGAAACTAAACAAAGCTGACCAAAGGCAGGAAGTGAATTATTCATTTGTATTTTTATACATTTCTAATGTTGTACAAACTAAGCGTTAGTGGTAGAGTAAAAAAAATCTGCAGAATAACTGATCAGTGAAATAGTCATTAGCTGCTGCCCTACCAGAGGAAATTAAAGGGAAATGCAGAGTGAAGAGCATTTTCTGCTGTGATATCTGGAGGATTTTCCGCCTGGCTCAGACCCAGTCTGCCTCTGAAGGAATAATATCTGCTGACAAAAACGTTATGAAGACCCTGAGTGTGAAATGAAAAGAAAAAAAAAAAAAACAGCTGATGTTATTTTCTTTCATTCTGTGCTTTTGGTTTCTGCAGCAGCCAGCAAACTTATTGATTACATTATGTAGAAAAAGTGTAAGAAAGCGAGCGGTGGCGCGAGGCGGGGCTGCACGAGGACGCTACCCTGACTCCATGGCTCCAATCTATTTCAATTGGACATGGCTGCACACACACACACACACACACGCTTCACCATGCACTGATGGAATGCATTCAGATTTGATACACACAGAGAAAGGTAGAAAAACCCGGATGTGGCGCATGAGACGAGGCCTGCAGCAGGCAGCAGCTGTTTACTGCTGTCAGGAGGAATAGCAGAGAGGAATCTGAAACTATAACCCATATGGCTCCTCCAGCTCAGACGCAGCGTTACATGAACTTAGTTACGAGATGACAGATCATTGTTGATGCTGACAAGCTGCATCACAGTCAGAGGCTCAAAATTAGACTCAGATTTCAGCTTTGAGACAAATTAAAGGTGAGGAGGATGACAGCCACGTTTATCGACTTTTTCCCTCACATTACGGTGTGTCACTTTTAACTGGAAAATATTAATATAGATTACAAGCAACAGCTAGAAGAGAGACGGTAAAAAGAGAAAAGTTGGAGGAAGAACGGGGTGATGGTCGGCTGCTGAACAGAGAGCGAGAGCATTACCGACATGCAGCACATCCTGCTAAACAAATACAACCAGGAGACAAACACGAACTAACCAGAAATGAGCTGCACTCACCACCGACTCAGTTTTACAGTAAATACTAATAATCAGGAGGAAAGTTAAATATTAGCTGAAAATGATAAAACCGGCTTTATTTATTCGTCACTTTAAGCATCATTTTTACTTAAACACATAAGATATTGTTAGAATAAAATGTATTTAGGTTATCACATGTTTCTATGACTACATCCAGTTGTAATGTGCGGCGGCACCTTTTCCATTGTGCTCTCTTTTCTGTTTATGTGTGTTTTGTTTGCAGGACTGTTTGTGCGGAGAAGGAGATAACTGGCCTCTGTCCCGAAGAGGAAGCGGTCAAGCTGTCCTGAAGAACTTCTTCTTAGTTAGGTAACTATGCGTCAGTGTGGCTGTGAACTTATCTGTCGGACATGCAGCCGTTTCCTCCCCGTCCCTTCAGCGCCGCAGGCCTCATGTAACCATGGCGATCCT
This sequence comes from Girardinus metallicus, assembly GCA_903067095.1. Classification (NCBI taxonomy): domain Eukaryota; kingdom Metazoa; phylum Chordata; class Actinopteri; order Cyprinodontiformes; family Poeciliidae; genus Girardinus; species Girardinus metallicus. The sequence continues at coordinate 8,156 of CAEGAE010074547.1, forward strand.
TTAACTTAATAAAACTGCAGGGTTCGCAGAGGAACCTTCAGAACGCAGGTGGGAATCTGTAACTGGGTTTCTCTGTGTTCTCCCTGCAGGTATCAAACTGATTTCATGACTCTTGTTGTCCTTGTGTCTTTGTGAATGTTTTAGGCCTAACAGGTATATAAAACATTTTTTCAGAATGTGTAGAACAATATTCTAGATTTAGAAAATGCTGCTTGTCATGTTCAGCATATTATTTCTTAAAAACCAGCAGAAGTAAATCAGTTTATGTTGTTTCAAATCTGTTTTAATTACCTGAAATGTTTAAATCTTTTTTTGTATTTAAATGAGAAATGTATAATTTGAAAATTATACACTTTCAAATGATTAACTTTTGAATAATTTGAATAAACTGAACTTGTTGAGCCGGATCAATCAGTATGATTGATTAGATTGAATTTACTCAACATGTTTTGTGAATTGGTGCAAAATAAATAAACATCTGGTTCCTTGGATAAGTTTGTGAAACACACCGGTCTCAGTGCCAGAACCTCCGGCCCAAACACACACACACACACACACACACCCTCATAAGGACTGAAATGAATCAGACGGCGGCTGATGGAGAGCGGTGCCGACACCAGCTGTCAGCCGACATCAGCCCCGGGAAGATCGCCGTGACAACCACGACACGGACCCCTCCGAGAGATTATCGTCAGCCAGCGCTTCATAACCACACACACACGCGCACACACACCTGCAGCTACACACAACTAACAGGAGAAAGAACTGGACTCTGACGGTCTGCAGCTTTTACACTGAATAAGTTCAATGGCTCATCAGATGAAATACCAACTAGAGCCTGGTTCTGATGGTTCTGATGGGTTCTGCTGGTTCTGATGGGTTCTGCTGGTTCTGATGGGTTCTCCTGGTTCTGCTGGTTCTGATGGGTTCTCCTGGTCCTGATGGGTTCTCTGGTCCTCATGGGTTCTCTGGTCCTGATGGGTTCTGCTGGTCCTGATGGGTTCTGCTGGTCCTGATGGGTTCTGCTGGTCCTCATGATGCAGTTTTTGTCTCCAGTTAGATAAACCACACTCAGCTCTTCTCTCGGTTCTGATGGGTTAAATAACTGATTTAGAAGTAGGATGCAGGTTTCAGGCTTTTATTGTGAAAAGCTGCTATGAACCTGGTGTAATCTGACCTGCCACTTCTTTCTTCTGCACCACCGTGTTGGTCTGCCACGTAATATCTCAAACAACAAAAGTTAGTAGTTGTGATAAACTTTCATTTCAAACACTGAAAATGTTATTCTTGGATTTTCTTGTGTCTCTTTACTCCTCGGTCGTTTCAAACTGAAGCTGGTATTTTAAACCTGTTTATTATCTTTGTAACCGTTTCTCTGTCTGAAGCCTCTACAGACACGGCAGATTTTTCTGTCTTCATAATCAATCTGGATGAATTTGATCCCAAACTTCAGCAGCCCCTCCTGCACCGACAAGCCGGCCAGCAGATCCCAGTGGGACTCCTGGTTTCCAGCGGCCGTTTGTACAGCAGAGGGTGTGAAGTGAGAGGGAACTGCGGCGTCTGAGTCCTCGTGCCTTTGGGGAGGAAAGAGAAAGAGGAGGCAGAGAGTCTCCTCTGGAGATAACACTTGGAGACTTAATCCTCTTGATGAAGCCGGAGCCCCGGCGCTCTGTTTATCTGCCATTCAAAGGCTCCAAACGGGCCGGATGGGACGTGGAAAGCAGATTAGGTTGCTCCTGTCTAGACGCCACACACATACAAACTGTAAGACCCACTCACACGGTGACAAATGTTGACAAGGCAGATGACAAAGTATGGCTGAAAATACTCAATTTAAAGGTGGAGCGGTTTCATGAATTCTGAATGAGGCGGCCGGTTCTTAAACACACAGCTTTGCTCAAAGGATCCAAAACCAATAAAAACAGCAAAACAAGAAAAACAAAGCCTGCAGTGACGGTTCTGGTCGGCATTCATCAACCTCACGTGTTTCAGCAGAGCAACAGTTTAACCCAAAAACTGATTCAGCGTTTAACAGAGTTCATACAGATTATGACGTCTAACATCTGAAAAAACCAACAAATGGAGGAATAACAGAATAGTTCCAGTTTCTTTGAGTTTGGAAATTGTACAAGCTGCAAACTGTCAGGATTTGAAAGTCAATTCATGTTCACAGGACATTTCCAGATAACATTTAGTTCATTTTATAGGGCCATTAAGGGCAATAAAAGGTTCATTAAGGTCACTAGTGGCGCCAAAATAACATTGATAGGGTCACTAAGGGCATTAAGGGCACTAATAAGGCTAAATGTCACTAGTAGGAACCGTAAGGTCACTTCAGGGCCGTCAAAGTCACCAATAGGTCTGTTAAGGTCATTATGAGGGTCAATTAAGGTCTTTCATAACCTATTAAGGTCACCAATACGACCAATATGTCATTAATAGAGCAATTAAATGTCCATAATGTCACTAACTGGGCCCCTAAGATCATCAATTGGCTCATTAGAGTCACTATAGCAACATCAATGTCACTACAAGGGACATTAATATCACTAATGGGGTCAATAAGGGCATGAATATGACTATTAAAGTCATTTATAGGGCAGTTATGAACAGAAGAAGCCTTTTAGATGAGAGGTGAATGTCTTCTAGAAACAAGAGGTCCGGTTCTGCCCCGCAGCACTAAATCATCTCCTGTTAAAGGAACTATAGAGATAAATCCACAGAATAAAGCAGAGAAGTCGATTTCTGCTCCAGATCCTTTAATACGAGTCACTATGCACAAATGAATCTCACCTGATCAGAGTTTAACGACGTTACAGACGTTGTTTAGAGGACACTGTTCTCACCAGCTCTACACATCCTTCTGTAGTTTATTAAAATCTGTTTGGGTCCTGTCACATGGAGGCTAGAAACTACCAACAGTCAATCTGAAGCCAAACACTCACTCCTTCATTTGGCTCACACACAGAGGAAAATTAAAACAATTTGAGTCTGGAGCTAATTATCATGGTTATGTATGTCTAAAAACTGTGGTGTCTGAATGTTTGCACCATCTTTGGGCACATAAGAAGTAAAAAATATGAAAAACAGAATTTTTACTTAACAGAAACGCTGGTAAAGTAGAAGATCTCTCTCAATTCTAATCCATATGTCAGTTTTTATTTTGCTTAATTCACTTCACATCAGTAGGTAATGCAGTGCAATTACATCATATCTTATGAATTTTCTTTCCAGCAGCGTTTTAAAGTCTGTTTTTGTATTGTTCTCCCATTTCCTGTCGTCACATTGTTCCCTGAGCTCCCAGAACAGCTAAAACTCAAGCGTGAACATTTCAACGTGGCTCTGTCACCACGTTTTTAACTGCACGATTTACAATATCATTGCAATGTTGATGTTCTGTTATAAACAGACATTGGCTTATTTTTACAAGCATACCTGCATCTTAAAGAAAAATGAAAAACATAATAAGCATCAGTCATCGCTGCAGCTGCAAGGCTGCTATTGTCAAAGAGTGCTGGGTTCACTTATATATTTATATCAAGGAGCATTCGTTCACTCTGAATAACAGTCAGAAATGTTTATTTTAAGGTGGATTTTATTTTATATTGACCCTGATTTTGACCCTCAGAGAGAAAAATCTGAGTTAGTTTGACCATATTTGTGTCAATCTGAAGTTTTCCTGACATCAAGTGGCTTTATAATGTTACTTTCTTTCACATCAAATTGTATAAATGTTATTCCATCAGACAAGGTGGAATATTGTCTTCAGTTTGTCTGGATGAACGTCTTTATCCTGGTTTCAAGGCTTGTTGTGGGTAAACTTGTGTTCTGGAGTTTATATGCATAAAATTTCACCACCTTTAAAATAACTTATCAAATTCAACAGAAGTCCAGCTAATTGGTGTTTAATGAGAATAAAACATTTAAGGGTTAATTTTAAAGGCGTTGTATAAATGGATCTGCTTTGTGAAAGAATCGGGAAATTCAGTAATAACTTTGACTGTTCTAATAAATTGTGACACAAAGCAAACGTCAAGGGAGTCTGGATGTTTCTGATAGTTTCAGTCATTATAGACTCATTTTCTCTGAGATAAAGTCGATTAAATTAACAGCAAACCATGGTGTGTTTCTGTTTATACAATAAAGTCTCAAAATATTCAAGAAATTTGTTTTTTGTCACTTTAGAAACTGAAACTCGTACAGAGTAATTACACAAACTGAAATATTTCTTGAGATTTTCCAACATTCTAATTTGGTGTTTTTTATTATATGTAAATAAATGTTGGAAATATTTGTAAAAAAAAAAAAAAGTGTTTGTTTTATTAACTGATTAACAGAGTAAAATCTGGATGCCTTCTAAGTCAGACAATAAATATAAAACCAGCCTTGAAAACAATTTTAATAATCTGATGTGTGTAGCTAAAACACATCCTCTTATGTCGTATAAATCCTAAACTCCAAGTTTCATCGTTCACCTCTGAAATCATTTCATTTTCTTCTCTCCTGCTCAGTTTTGTGTTTGAAAGTTGCCTCGGCTCTCCAGCCTCACCTCGTTAGCTTTTAGATGCTTTTAATGAAGCTACATTTAAAAACTTCACCGTGCAAGAAGTATTCAACACTTTCTATCATCCTTGACTGCAGTGCTGAATTACATAAAGTTGCAGCGTTAAAATAATCTGGAGGACGAGTGACATCTCTCACAGCAGTGCATTTGATTTTAGTAAAACATGCACCGTTGAAGTCAGGTGGATATGAAGACTGTCTGATATTATTCGGCCATCAGTGAAAAAGTCATTTATTGAACTAAAATTTCATCAAGTCGTTTCCTCGACTATTTACAGAAACACATTGGAGCCAAAGTCCACCATTTGCTCCGAGTTCAGAGTCCATTCTGTCAGTAACTGAAGGAGACGTGTCCATTACTGCAGCTGCTCTGCTCAATGAGCGCCGTACGTTTTTACTGTGGGAGTGTGAGCAGGCGGGCCTGCAGCACTGTGCAGCCACCGTCTGCATGAACACACACTGCAGCAGCTAAAGAGGCCACACTGTCTACGTTTCTGTGCATGTCTGAACGTTTGGGCATATGAGACATCTGTGTGATAAATGGACTGATATCTGATCTGGCTGAGCTTACAACCTCTAATTAGTTTTTAATTGACGGCATTAAAGATTCCCAATCCTGATTATGTGGTAAACAGAGCAGCGATCTCAAAGCCCTCGACCTCCGATTCATCTGGCTCTGATCATCTTCACCCGTCACCTTCAAACATATGAAATGAATCCATGAATGTGTCGTGGTTCTCACACTTAAAGGTGCAGGCAGGTCTGACATCACGGCCAAATGTACATGCTGGTGTTTCCTTAATTACTTCCCTGTGCCTTAAAAATGAAGCTGTAGCGATAAAAACTCATGTTTTAAGTTAACATGGTGCTTATAAGACATGTCTATGCTCCAGTTTTAGTCTAAGTATTCATCTTAAGTCTTTGTGAATGAAACTATCTCTTTTCCCAGACATTTATAGCTTTTGTTTCCATGTTAGTGACAGGATTTGGCTCCATCAACACATACAGAAAATTTAAGGAGCTTTTGAAAAAGTAATTAGTTCCCATGATACGGAGGGAACAGATTATTTCAGACAGCTCAAATATTTAGTTCCCTCCAGGTAACTTTGGCAGGCAAAGAGCAAATGTTCCCAGATCTACAGGATTTGTTGTGCATGATGAGGATTTTAGTGGTCGGAGGACTGACCATTTCTCTCGCTAGCGCTAGGCTAGTGCGTTTGTTTAGATTTACCCAGAATGCCCTGCGCCAAAAACAGTAAGTTCTAGCACTTATGTTAAAAACCACATATAATTTCTCTATTATCTGAGAGGTAAGGGAATACAGTTCTTCTCTTTTCAAAGGAACAAAACGCTTTTAGATGATTAACCAACCATCCTGAAGTTTGGGTTGCTCAGTCATCGCTAACAACTGTCCTTGTGAATTTGAAAATATTTGGTCTTTATTGGCCAAAGTTAGTTGTTGGTTGTTTGTGCAGCAACAGGCCAGGAGGGGAACAGGCTGCTGAAAGGGTTTGGTTGGTTTTAGAAAGAAAACCACAGAGCTGGAAATGTTGCAGTTCTGGTTCCAGTCAGAGTCGATGGGATTATCAGGAGGGAAAACAGCCTAAAAGCTGAGAGAGAACACAACAACACACATCGTTAAGTTGGGATGAGCTGGCACTAATAATGCTGGTTTTTAAGGTCACAGCTGCTAGAAACCAGCAAAATCCACCAATACTTTATACCTACTCTAACAACACTTATAACTTCCTATTTTAATAGATCAAACATCAAATATACGTTACTGTGCATTAATACCTGCAGTGGAAATAGTCTTACTCGTACCGCTAAAGATAAAATTTACCGTCTTCGTTGTCTCTGCTCTTGGGGGTTCGGCCAATCAGCATCGAGGAAACTAAACGGCTCTTTAGATTTTGATTTGCCTTCTGAAGGATTTTATTATTACACCAAACGAACATGGAAGAATAATTAGAAAGTTCAGCGGCGCTGAAGCTGTTATTACACCGTCCACAGCTATAGAAATAAAATTACACCTCCTGCTTCCTGTTCTCTTTGTTCACATAATGTCTCCCTGATCAACTCGGGGAAAAGTTATTTTTAAAGAAGTTGAGCTTTTCCTTTCTGATTACATTCGACAGTATTCCTACACTGAAGACTGCAGCACCAGCCCAAGACGGCATCTTAACAGACTGCATGAGGTTAGACAATTAACTGTGCCACTGGTTTGGAAGTAAATACTCGAATTCAACCAAAATGCTCTGAGTGATATTTCAGTGCAATGCAAACGTGAGTGGCGGAGTTAATTAAAGTTGAAATGGGAGGAAGCTCTGCAACAATAGACACATTTAGAGAAATGTCTGTAAGTATGTTTGGCAATTTGAGACATTTTGAAAGGAAATTTTACCGAGGTCTGAGGAAAGGGAACAGAGGATTTAATTAAAGCTTTCTAGAATTTAGGGCTTGATGGTCAGAGGAGTAAAAATAAATGACCTTGAATCACAACTCCACCCTGCTGATATAGAGCGATGTGCAAACCGTTCTGTTGATGTGAAATATGAACGACTTCCACCAGCATCCCGACCCAAAACGCTCCAAACGAGAGTTAACTGGGATAAAAACTGGTTTTAAGAGAAACAGCCTCCAGATTCAACGTGCAACACTTAAGAAAAGGAAAAGCAACCAAGCGACTGCCGTTGTTCACAAAAAACAATGTCAAAGGAGTCTGTGATGAAGCTACGAAGCTCAGCAGAGATGATAACGATTGACGAGTTTTCTAACAGGGCTGGACAATTATGGCATGAAAAGCAAAACAATACAGATTAAAAACAAATAAAAGACCAAAATAAGCTGTAAAGCTATAGGTATAAAATCAATATGCAAATTAGAGTAAACATGATGCCTCAGTGATGTGACATGAAGAAAAAAGCTGGTATTTGGAACAGGCGTTTCTAAAACTTTTCCTTGGTGAAGCAGAAAGCAGCGTTAAATTAGTCCATGTGTGAATAATTATGACCTCTGCAGTTCGAGTGATAGAACCGTTATCATTCTAGCGATGTTCCTAAGACATGAGACCCAAAGACGGAACAGGTCCAAGTTCTTCACGTTGAATTTTACTGTGCCGTCAGTGAAACTTCGGAAATATAAGACTAAAATATGGAGGAATCTTTATTTCACTGAATCACCATTTTAAGAATGATTTTTTTTTGTGCATTGCTTAAATTTTTTATCAACTTTCCATTTGTGATTTTTGTTTTAATAGTATTTTTTGCACCTATACTCCATCACTTTTACACAGATGACGCAGCTGCTCACCTTCATCCTGTTGACAACAAACACCTAAACTCCTGACCCCTGACCTCTCCGATCTAAGACAATCTACCAAATGCGATGTCTGGTCAACAGAGCTCACAAATCCAGAGCCTGTTGATGTGTGAGACAGCAGTTCGGTACCGTCCACATCTGCTCAGGTCTGACTGGTTCTGGTCCGAATCGGTTGGCAGAACCATTTTGGAAGCAGAAGTCAGACGAGCTGCTCCGTGGTTTGTTCTTTAGCGAGACGCCGTTGTTTGCGACACACAGACTGTCAGGCATATTTGCTCAGCTTTCATCCCTCAGCCTCCGTCTGGGATTAGTCATGAGCAGCCTGGCTGTTCAACAAATGTGACAATCAAGCATGTGCGCCCCACCTACACCAGCGCTTACATGCTACTGAGACCAAAACACAAAACTTCACACGAAAACACGTCTCCAACCTCTCAGGTGACAAGAAAGGGACAGAGACTCAGATAATCATATTTAAAATGCTTCCTAACGTGTATCTTAAGATCAACCCGTCTAATAAACCGTAGAGTTGAACTAGCAGACGGTAGCTCCCAGTGACGGGCGATGCAGCATGGAGCATCTGCTGATTGTCTTAAAGCCGAGCATCCGTCAGATAAAAGACGGCTGGAAGCCTGAGAGTCCAGATTCCCACCCACCTGAAAGCTGCAGGAGAGCGAAAAGAACCCGAACATGGAAACAGATGAAGTGGAAATAAAAACTATTTGGGAGGAAAAAACACAGAATATTAAAGTGTTTTTTTTTAGTGCTGGAGGTTTGTGAGACTTTTGCTTGTTGATATTTTACTCATACAGAACATGTTCCTCATATTTTCTTCTTGGACTGCTCAGCTGTTTTAGGCCTCCTGTCACTTTAAATCCAAGTAATCTGCTGCTGGCCACGCCCCCAACTCTACGTTCACACATGAAAATGGCTGCTAATAGACGCGCAATTATACAAACGAACATCTTTGAAAAGCAGAAGTGGAGCCTCCTGCACAAACAACAAGAATGCAGTAAGTGGTTTCGGATGCTAAGTTGACAACAAAACATTTGTGATTTCCAGCAGCCATTGTAATAAAGGAAAACCAGCTGACCAAACAGGCTGGAGCTCTGCTGAGGTTGCTAGGTGACAAACAGGGCTTCACTGGGGTTGCTAGGTAACAGAGCCAAATGTGGCTTCATTTTCCAGACACCAAAAAACATCCACTCTAAATGGCCTAGTTAAAATCCAGACCCACAAAAACCTGATTTAGGTCACATCTAAGCACTAGTCTGTCCGTCACTTATAACCTCAATAATAAACAGCAGATTGTAGCTGTAATCCAATATAATCTAGACAAGTTCAGAGGGCATGAAAACCTTTGCAAAGCTCCTGTTGTCATGTTCTTACAGTGATAATAGTGAGCAGACCAGCAGCAAACCAAACGGACAGAGGGAGGAGAAGAAGAAGAATAAACAAGCAGCCTGCGAGGAGCGATGGGATGAGGGAACGCTGATGTGTTTGAGAGGTGGAGGGCCGGCGTTATTAGAGGTCATCCCGGTGGATTACAGAGCCAGAGTTCAGCGCTCAGCGGTGCCAGGCAATTTACCTCCATGAAAAATAGATGCAGCGCAGGAATGAAGTGACATATGCACTTACAGACCAGAGGCCCAGCAGATGTAAAAACCACGAGGACGGAGCTGCCTGAGCCGGAGGAGGACAACGTGTGCTGCATCTTACTCAGCCTGCTGCACAAACGCAAACTCAACAACAATCTGCTCCGTCCAAAGACACAACCAGATCCACGCAGAAGAGCTGCAGCAGACACCAAACCTCCCTTCTTCAAAGAACTTCTCAAGCCAAAGGCACAAATCGCAGAAAACAGAGGAAAATCTGTCATTTCTGTGTAATTTTCTGTGTTTGGGTGAAATTTCTGCTCAGGCACAGCGGACAGCTATCCTGCTAATCAGCTAACAGCATCACATTAGCATTTTTCTTACATCTGAAAACGTTTAGCACACTTAGCTTCCACTAAGTTAATTTGTCCAGATTAATTCTAAAGCACCAATTTACTTGTTTTGTAAACTTTCAGTTGAATTAATAAAGTTTTGATGTTTTGACTTCAGAATTCTTCAAGTAGTTAAAAGTTCATATTCATGCTCTTATTTTGAAGTAGGAAGACTGTCCCGTTTCCTCAGTTTCTCTCTTTTATCCCTAAAAACTTTATTTCAAACATACAGGAACAAAATAAAACATGCAGCAGAGAACAATTTATAAACGGAAACAATATCTTCAGGAATTGAAAAGTGAACTTTAATGTTGATTAAATTGGAGTTCAAAGGTTGGGTAATTATAATCTGAATTGAAGCTAACGCTTTAGCGTTAGCGTAGCTAACTTCTAAGCTAGCGGTGTCCACCACTGTCCAGGTGGACATGAAGACGATCCTTTTTCTCTAAATAAATCCTCGTTCAGGATGTTTCTGCTGCCTGGTCCTGAAATAAAAACAGGTCCTTGTTCCGGCTGTTTGGGACAAACGTCTGTTTCTCTATAAGATCAAACTCTGTAAAGTTACCAGCAGAATGAAGAACTCACTTTAAATAAATGAAAATAAAAGCAGTTTTTTATTGAAGGTGTTTCTAGGCGGCTGTGATTAGCTTCTTTTAGAGGAGATTCACACCTCATGGCCCTAATTTACCAAATCCACCATATATCTCAGGCCCTGGAGGCAGAGCAGAGGACCAGGGCTGAAATAATCTCTCTGCACCTTGAAAAAGCTTTTAGGTTCCAGCTGCTTTGGCTTAATGTGCTTAAATGTCAGCGGAAAGCTTTTATTTCAGGGATGGAGGAGAACCTGATGGTTGGAGGCACCATTTAGAGCGCTGCGAGGCACAGAAAGAAAAATAAATCCAAGCCTTCCTGCTGCAACTCAAATGTTGTGGAGATCAACAGGTAGCCGCCTGGAGGACGGAGACGCGGCCGCGGACCGCCGGCCGCTCAGGCACGTCCGCAGAGCAAGGCTTCATTTAGCGAAGCGTGGATCCCTCTCCAAGCTGGATGCGCTGCTTCCTCCTGAGCTAATTTGATTCATGGAGCCATATTCTGACTGGTGGTGATTCTGTACCACCCACATAAGGACATTATTTTCCTCCTGGGAAACTGTGAGCTTCTGCAGCTCGACAGCTCCTGACTCTACCCTCTGTCACAAACTGTCAGAGCGCCGCAGGGCACAAAACAATCTGATAATGTATTCTTCCTAATCCAACACTGATTCCAACTCGGCTCTGTGCTTCTAACCACCCAATTTGCCATCAGTTAATGAATGAATAAAGAATCACAACTGGGCCCTTATGTGAAGCGAGAGTGTGGCTGACCAGAGGGCTGGCGGAGGTGCCGGCTCTGCCTCCTGCTTTGTTGACAGAAGATAATTTGGTTTTGACAGCAGATGCTGCCTGTCCTCTCCTGTGCCCCTATTAGAGGCAGAGAGGTATCAGCGCTGACAAGCAGGGGAATGTGGAAAAGCTCCCTGAACACAACCCATTCTCTGGCTCCTCTTCTCCATTCACCAACCCAGCAGGCAGCGGCACAAAGGACACACACACACACACACACACAGAACCATGTTTTTACATTTGAGTTTCTGTCTCCACAACAAACTGATGAGAATGATCTGAAGCAAACGGAGAGCTCACATTTTCCCCACAAACCTCTTGAAAACAGTTGCATTCAATCAAATTCATTTTAATTTTTTACAGATTTGTTCTGGTTACCTGAGGAAATGTGACCGATTCCAGGTTAGGGCGGCTCTGTGGCCTACACAAAACATGTTCAGTAGATTTTCTTCAACAGACGATCAGATTTTAAGGATTCCTGTCGCTTTAAATCCAAATAAGCTGCTGCTGGCCACGCCCCCTAACGCAGCGTTTACATGAAAAGGTCTGCAAAAACACACGCAACTATACAACCGTGCATCTTGGATAAGCAAAAGTGGAGCCTTCTGCACAACCAAGCAGTGGTTTCTGGATGGTGAGTCGACAACAAAACACTCGTCTTTTCCAGCAGCAGTTTTCCTTCCGATAAATATTCCCTAGAAGCCAGAATGACCCAAAGTAAAAGAGCATGTCCATGTAATGACCATGATGTGAGCTCCTGGTGGTTTCCTGCTCTCTGTGTTTTTGTATGCCGCCTTCCTCTCCCACCAGTTTAGCTTCCTCCCCCCAGTGCCTTCACCAGCAGGCCTGACATTTACTGGTTCAGACCTGGAACAAGCGTCTTCACACAGTAAAGGAGGAGCACACACACGTCCGGAGCCGGTCCCTCGGGAGGACAGATCCTTTCTGCCTCCTTTTAAATATTTCATCCTCCGGCCAGGAGGGGGGGGCGACGATGTTTTACTGAAGCAGCCGTCATGGCGGACGCATCGAGTTATGCAGCATCGTTTGTGAACGGCAGCCAATCAGAGTCTGGAGCTCAAACAGACACAGAGCTCAGTCCCAACTGGTTCACTTTCCTCTTCTTAATGTCAACTTCTGACATGCATATTTTACTTTGCTGTTTTTCTACGCTGCTTCACAGCAGGGGGCTTTTATCTTTCTTTTTCTTTTTTTAAAGGACGCACGCAGACATCAGAGCAGAAACGTGAAGCTAACCCCCAGGCTGCTGGGATAAAGCGCCTACATCGTCCAATGACAGAGAAAGACAAGAGCTGCAACGATTAATCGGATTCATTATGAAAAAAACTAATTTTATAATTGATTAATCATTAATAGGAGTATACAGACTAACAATCCTCCACCCAGAACTCAAGAGGCAGTTTTAGTTTCACCTGGTTCAAATTCTGTAATAAAAATCCTACTAAACATCTTTTGCATCCAATTATTAATGAGTTAAATAGATAATCCTCAGATCAGCTGTAATTACTGATGTCCAGTCCAGCAGGAAGGCCTGAGCTGATGTGAACAGCTACAAATGATCAAATGATCACTAAAGGAATGCTGTTACTGATTATTAGGCAATAAAATATTTGGGAAAACAAAAAGTGTTTAATTCAAAAATTTGCAAAATGTGCCATTTTAAAAAAATCTGATTAATTGATTACTCATAAGAATAATGGTTAGCTGGAGCCCTATCAAGATGGCCTCTCTGGCTGAAGGTGGGTGTTGCCGTGCGTCTCCACGGTGACACCAGGTGAAGCACTTTCAGGCTCCATAACTTGGCCCTTGATCACAGTAATCAAACCCCGGCGGCAGCAGCCTGACGCTCCGGTAATTACGGGCCGCTCTCTGAAAACACACACCGTCCACACACACTAGCGTGCGCTCTGCTGGGCGTCCGGCACAGCTCCAGTCAGAGACACTAATGAGTCCGACGAGACGGAGCGGAGGGGTGGGGGGTGAAACGCCTCAGAGACCCGGCCCAGGCAGGAGGTGGGGGGCAGAAAGCAGCCATACAGGCGGATGAAACGAGAGCAAACCGGTGGGATCGGTGGCGGAGACGCTGGGTTGCCAGGGACAGAGTGGTGCGGTTGCCAGTTGTAACCATGGTAACAGCTTCCCGTGGTGTGAGAGTTTTGGACTGGGGCGGGTGAGGTGCTAAGTGCACGGAGGGGGAAGCAGAGTGCTGCGTGTTTTCTGGGCCCTGTGTAAGATCGCTTTCTAAAACCATGAAGTATCTGGTTTTTACTCCAGCTCAGAAAAGTTTCAGTGGCCTTGATGAGCGGCAACTGCAGGCGAAGCGGCGGTCCACGTCTAGAGCCGCCTGGAGCCGAGCGGCCTGGAGCCGAGCGGCGTGGAGCCGAGCCGCCTGGAGCCGAGCCGCAGGCCCAACGAAGACCTCAAAACGAGCGCAGCCTCCAGCCAATCAGGGCTCAGCAGGAACCACCCGGCATGGCGGAGGAAACTCAGTGAGTCAGAATGTTTCTGAACGGTTGTGTTGAAAACGCCGGTCTAAACACAACGCTGCCATAGGAGTCCAGACTACAGGGGGCGCTGCAGTTAACCCCTTCACCTCTGGACCTATTTTTGAGAGTCGATGGAAAATGACGTTTAATAAACCTTCAGCGTTACAAGATCGACTCAAAATAAAGGCAGGACTGTACAGAACACACCTGAGGTCTGAGAGTCACTCATGTTACTGACCAAGATGGCTGACAGTGAAGTATGCACTTTGTTACATCAATACACCTTTAAAATACTGCAGTTACAATCCAAAACACCTACAGTACAGGCTCTGATCATTTACTGGACCAAAAATGTAAGCAAACCAGTAAAGAGATTCTGGTGATTCTTCTAAATGAACCACTTAGAAGAATCCAAATGAAACTCCTCAACTTTTTTCTTTGAGTCTATTTTTCCATCTGTCCGACCATTGATCCAAAGACTCTCATTCCAGTTAATTATTGTTTTAGCAACAAAAGAGTCAAATCCTCCTCCCTGGTTTCTGCAGGTCGGAGCGTTCAGTTTCTCAGCAGCTCATTGGCTGATCTGGATGATCGACACGTCAACAAACCGTCACAGCCAATAGAACCAGGGGACATTCAATGAAAATCACAAAGCCACCATCATTCATGGATGATATTTACTCCAACATAGATTATGATTATAAAACAGGAACGTTCAGATTGAACTTGTGTCTTTGCTTCATGAGATGAGCCTCGTTTTTCCTGCTGGTTCAGTCAGTTTTGCACAAAGAGAAGTGATGCTGGTGTGGTAGGACAGAGCAGAGTTTGGGTTTTAGTCTGGAAGTGTGAACATCCAGACAGAAATATTCTTTATATCAATGCATCACCAAATGTTAAAACCTCCTTTTCTAAATGTTTGTTTACGAAATAAATGGACAAAAAATGAGAATAAACAATTATATGGACATTGTAAAACACAGGAAAAGAAATCCATGTGCTAGAGTGGCCCAGTCAAAGTCCAGACACAAATCCAAGACGTTTGTAGTGAGACTGAGCTGAGATGTTTGGGTCAAAACACAGGGCCACAGACTGCATGCTAACACAGCACAGCTCCCTGCAGAGGGAGGGAGAAGCTGCGAAGACGTCAGCGACACTCAGCCCAACGCGGAGAGAAGGAGTTATTTCTGCCCGGCTAACACAACCCTGGTGTGTGTGGGCGATGCAGCGCCTGCAGCCACGCTTCTCTCTGCTGGAATGTGGATTTATGAACGGGGTTATGGATGGCTCGCAATTTATGCAAACAGCAGGAAAATAACCGCCTAGTTTATTATTTATAGTCCAAGCATAATTCTTTCTTTATGTTTAATACTATAGCCTGATTTGGTTTAATTAAAATATGAATTTATGGTCCAAATAATCCAGAGGATTAGCAGAATATTCTCCTGTTGGACCAGAAACCTGCAGAATCTGAGCTGAGCTGCTTCCAGCTGCTGAAATTATTTTATTTATAAGCAAGCATTTAAAGATTCACAGTGAAATATTTATAAAGGGTTCCTTTGTGTTTAATGTCTCTGCTCCAGATAAAGTATAGTCAGCTCTGCTGCATAAAACAATGTGCAGGAATGATGTTTACCTGCAGACCAGAGCAGTTTCTCATGCTTAGGTTGATTTTTAAAAATATTTTCATCAAATAAAGTGAAAAATGAGATAAAATGGTGGAGGTAGAGGCTCTCCAGTCGTTCCCATCCCCGTTTTCTTTGCCAGGATGTAATCTGGGCCGATCCATCAGAGAGCAGTAATGAGGTCTAATGCTAGGACCCGCTGCTTGCTAATGACACCTCGGCCGGCCCGGCTCCACGCCGGCCTGTCGGAGCCGTGGACCCCTGCTGGGCGGCGGGCAGCTGGGACCCGACCTCTGACCCGCAGGGAGACAGACCCTTACATCACAGCAGCAGGACAAGCTGCTGGAACGGATCTAACGGCTACGATGCTGAAGGAAAGTCATGCTACTCATCTGCTAAACAAACACTAACAAAGACGACCGCCTATAGATAATCTAGAATCATTACAAAGATTCTACATTAAAAACGTCGCAGGCTGGAACCTTTGTACTGCGTTTCTGGTACGCCTGTATTTCTGACGCACAAGCTACATCCGCTAACAGTGATAGATGGCAAATTCACTCCTCTGGTCCCACTGAGGTTTAGTTTCTGATTCAAACCGATCTGAACTGGAAAACAGTTTTGTTGTGTTCAAGTTGTGTTAAAGGAGTTAGCATGTCAGTGAAGGTATTCAAGCCTAGAACATCATCTGAATGCTAACCATGCTGCTAATGCTAACGTCAGCGTCCTCAGTCCACATTTCTAAAGAAGCTCCATGAATAATCAGAGCTTCACTTTGATGGAACCAGAAGAACAGATTAAAAACTATAAATATTGTTTTTGTTTAGCTCATTTGTCTGTTTATTCAATAATTTAGCAGCAAAAATGGTTTTTAATTGAAAATGTTGCTGATTTTATCAGTATAGTTCAATTAAAATGTGATTAATTACAGACCCTGAAAATAAGGTGACTAAAAAAAATGAACAGAGTAACACTTTAATAGGGATTGCAGCACAGTTAGCCATGACAGGAAGTTAGAAAAGTGGCAGTTCATCACTCCCATTGCTTCAGAAGTGACAGGACTTTTAAAGATTGAGTTTTTCCCCATGTGTCACTCTTTTTTGTGCATTCAGTAAAAAAATGATGAGCTGACATCTGATTCAGTCTTTCTGCCGCCCACTTTTTCCTAATTTTTCTACCTTTAGAGACAGTAGATGGAGAAGGTTTGAGGAAATGAGGCGTTTTCTCTTTCTGATTATCTTCGTCTGAGGCAGATTCAGACACTTTCCAGAGGAGAGGAAGTAGAGAAACAATGGAGAAAACATCTTGATAAACACGGGGTGTCACAGTTTGATGGCTGATCTCAGCAGCCCGTTTTACTCAGAATTTAATTCAGCTGTGATAATTTTAGGAGGATGGAAGTGACACTTCAAATAATGCAATAATAGACCCCCTGCTGCTGCGCCACATGGAATCTGAAGTGCATTCTTCACGCAGTTCAGATGGAAGATTGAGGTGATTGCTGTTCCCATAGAGGGCCCCTTTTTTTCCTTCCAGGAATTCAGTCAGATTTGGTTTTTTAAGACAAATTTACAGATCTGAGCCGGACGTTGCAACCTGCTAAATGCGAATCTGGCTTCACACACTTTTAACACACATAAATCTGGCAGCTTTTTCCACATTAAACAAGCCGACGCAGAAAGGAGCGGGAGGACGGAGACAATGCAAGGAAAAGCAGCCAGAAACGAGGAGAGCTGGCAAAACAGGAAGGATCACACCAGAGCGGCGGAGAGAATGACAGACAGAGACGGAGAGAAAGACGGAGACACAGAGAGACGGAAACAATGAGGAGAGAGACAAAGCAGGTGGCCTGGGTAATTGCCTGGGGAATATAATGAATGAGCCTCAGTGTGTCTGACGGAATAGGAAATCGTCTCTATCTTCTCATTCCGCTCCCTCTCTCTCTCTCTCTCTCGTTCTCATTATCTCTCGCCCTCGCTCGCCCCCCCGGACCCCTCCCTCTTATCCATCTCCTGTGCTCCCTTTTAAACATATCTGCTAACCCAATCTCTCCTTCTCGGCGTTTGCCAGCATCCTCTCTCTCCACTGCAGAGCTTTTAACACCTTTTCTTTCCTCTCAACTTGACTCCCTGCTAATTTCTGTTCCCACCTCCACTACCCCACCCCCCCCACACACACACACACACACCCCTCAGCCTGCTGGACAGCTGCACCTTTCATGATGACACGTTTCTGCAGGATGGGGATGGATTTCAATCGGCAGACAGAAGCAGACCTGATACTACAGGTAAAAACCATCCAGGGAGCATTTGTCTTTAAATTAAAGGTAATCTATATATGTGTTTTTATAATTAATCCACCAGAGCGTTACGCCATGGCAACAAAGCAGAGGCGACCCCACAGGAACCTGGGAGAGGAGCTGAAGGAACCTGAAAGCCTGAACTTAATCTTATGGTCTTCATCATAAAGAAAGTTCATCCCACTGTCAGCAGGGGGATGTTTGAGTTTCCTGCACAGCATCCCAGTTGGGCTTTGACTAGACCCAGGACTTTCCAGCTCTTCCTTATCTACTGGTTTCTCTCAAAAATAATAAAATGAATGTGGAATCGTTTGTTTTGTTTCTATCTGAATCTGTTACCTAGTAACAGAAGTGGGTAGTGTACCCAAAAATATACCCAAATAAAAGTAAAATGTAGCCATCTAAGAATAAAAGTATTTGGTAAAAAGTCTACTGAAGTACTGAGTAACTGTCCAAATTATCAATCATTTAAGATTTAAGACTTACATCATCAGATGGACCAAAATATAACATTTAGCATGAAATGACAATAATTTTTATAAGTAACAAAAAAATAACAAAATTAGGCAAAAGAAATGTTTACAAATCAGTTTCAATAAAAACTATTATGAAACTTTAACAAAAACTGTGCAGGTGTGTCGGTCACATACCTGCACAGCGAATATTTAGTTACAACATGTTTGTTTTTCATTCAGTGGGAAGAAAACGCAGAAATTTTACTAAAGCAAGAGTGGAGCTACTTCATAACAACATGACTCAAGTAAAAGTAAAAGGTACAGCGTACTAAATGTACATTTTTTCAAAAAAAGTTACTCAAGTAAATGTAATTGAGTAAATGTAACTAGTTACTACCCCACTCTGTCTAGTAATAATGGACTCCAGTATTCATAGTGGTTAAGGACCAGATCAGCCGTAAACAACTGAAATCCATTCAAACTTTAGACTCCCTCTAACAGGCTTCTATCTAAAGAGGCAGTATTATGTGTTTCTTATAGAACATTAAAGTAATTATGTTACCTTCAGTGGTTTAAGAAATATATAAAATATGACTTAAAAGAATTGTAACTTTGAAATTGGGCCTCCGTCTCTTTAAGAAGCCCCTGCTCTTTCTGACAGGTGGGGATTCAGCCAATCAGTAATGAGATCCATCCAATAAACAACGATTTCAAATGAAAACTACTGAGATGTTTGTGACGAAACCAAAGTTTTCAGCGTCAGTTTCTTTGAATGTTTGCTCCATTTCTGATGAACCAGAACCACAGCTTAGATCTTTTCTATAAACTACCAAACAAGAAGAATATCTAATATATTTTTGTGCCGTTGTTTTAAAGTAAACCTGATGGCATCGGTCTTCAGGAGGATGTGAAGTAAAGCTTTCGGTTTCCTTTAGCCTCGCTGCAGCAGAGGCGCTTTGTTTAAGAGTAGAAACGTGTCGATTCAGCATCAAGATGAAGACGAAGACGAGGGACGTTTGGGAGGAAGGGGGACAGATAGCGTCACCTCTCCCATTCAGGTCCAGCCGACGGGACGCCTCAGCCTGAAAGGAGGAAACAGGAAGTGAAAGAGGCCTTTCATGCTCCTGCCTCCTCTTCCTCGCCCCCTTCGCTCTCCACACAGACAGATAAAAACATCCAATCACAGCGCGACGAGCAGCGAGGAAGAAAAGGTTCAATCATGTTCTTCTCCTCATTTCAAAGCCGGGAGTCACGTTGCTGGGTGGCAGGGGATCTGGAGTGCTGGGGAACACGCTGGGGCGCTAAGAAGAAACTTCATCCATTCTGCATCACAGGACCACATTATGAAACACCAGCAGAGAGAAGCGACGCCGATCACACAGCGACCGAACCGTCGAACACAGCGACCGAACCGCCGAACACAGCGACCAAACCGCCGAACACAGCGACCGAACCGCCGAACACAGCGACCGAACCGCCGAACACAACGATCGAACCACCGAACACAACGACCGAACCGCCGAACACAACAACCGAACCGCCGATCACAACGACCAAACCGCCGATAACGACTGACCCACCACTCCACAACGACCGAACCGCCGATCACAACGACCGAACCGCCGATCACAACGACCGAACCGCCGAACACAACGACCGAACCGCCGAACACAACAATCGAACCGCCGATAACGACTGACCCGCCACTCCACAACGACCGAACCGCCGAACACAGCGACCAAACCGCCGAACACAGCGACCAAACCGCCGAACACAGCGACCGAACCGCCGAACACAGCGACCAAACCGCCGATAACGACTGACCCGCCACTCCACAACGACCGAACCGCCGATCACAACGACCAAACCGCCGAACACAACGACCGAACCGCCGAACACAACGACCGA
Source organism: Girardinus metallicus (assembly GCA_903067095.1). Classification (NCBI taxonomy): domain Eukaryota; kingdom Metazoa; phylum Chordata; class Actinopteri; order Cyprinodontiformes; family Poeciliidae; genus Girardinus; species Girardinus metallicus. Next base: position 28,200 of record CAEGAE010074547.1, read on the forward strand.
ACCGCCGAACCGCCGAACACAACGACCGAACCGCCGAACACAACGACCGAACCGCCGATCACAACGACCAAACCGCCGATAACGACTGACCCACCGAACACAACGACTGACCCACCACTCCACAACGACCGAACCGCCGATCACAACGACCGAACCGCCGATCACAACGACCGAACCGCCGAACACAACGACCGAACCGCCGAACCGCCGAACACAACGACCGAACCGCCGAACACAACGACCGAACCGCCGA
>CAEGAE010074550.1:0-53424 GCA_903067095.1 Girardinus metallicus
TATATATATATATATATATATTCAACAACAAAAAAATACAGCTGAAAAGGAGAATTAACACTGGTTTAATATGCAGCCATTACTGCAGGAATGCACAACTTCAGAATAAAATGCACTCACTGAATAAAGCTAAAGAGTACAAACATCTACAGTAAGCCTTCATTTTGGTAAGTACACACAGAAACATTCAGTAACAAAAATATGAACCATTTGTGCATAGTTTTAACTTGAACCAACAGGGAGGGATTGTTCACAGTTCTACTACAAACAAGTGGATCCTTCACTTCAATAAGAACCAGACATTTTGCTGGAGAGAGAAACATACATACACAAAGATTCTCATGGTCGCTTTCTAAAAGGCAAAAAGATGAATATAAATCATTCAGCAGGTAGTAAAGTGAAAGTACAATAAGTGGATATGCTGATGGAGGAGGTCCACAACAGCCAGATGTTTCAGAGAGAAATGGAAAACATGGATGCACCAGTCGGTAAGGTGCAGTGGTTTTTTCCTGACCAGACCTGCCAATTGGTGTTTCCTTCCATTAAGTGCTCGATTATTTCCATTCAGAGATTGTATGTTTACCGTATCTTTACACTATAGGATACCTTCAGGTTTAAAAACAAAGAATGCATAGTCTTGAGCTGCAGAGATGTCCTGCTTAGAGTCAGTCCTGGGGGTCAGACATAGATCCCCTCTGGGTTCAGGCCAGAGCTAAGAGGGTTGGCGAGGACGCGGAGGTGGCTGGACACAGGCTGGGTGGACACAGGACGCTTCAGCGAGCCAGTCAGCGCCGCCAAATCTGACCAGGAAACAAGCAACAGAGAAAATAAGACTGCAATTCAGCTTTTAACTGAGCAGCGTTTTCTTATTCAGCAGCGAGACGGCGCACGTCAAAATTTAGCAAACTTTCACACTACGACACAAGGAAATCCATTAGAGAACTCTTAAAAGTGACAAATATTCCACTTGACAATCACAAGATTGACAATTTGACTAGTTCGTTTTTTAGCCGCCTATTATTTCTAATACAGTTTCCTTTAAAATACATATGAAAGACAGTAATTTTTGTCAATGCCTAATTTGTCAGAAAATTTGAAGGAAGAAAATAAAAAATAAAAGCACAAGATGTTATGCACTCCTTCTTTGGAGCCACCAGGGGGCAAGGCTGAGCTTTGCAAAAGGAGTAAAGTAAATTTTATGGCACAAAGAAAATTCATCATGCTCACTCTTCTATGCAAGGTTATTAGAGGATAATCAAGCACTTATTAATTTAGATGATGGAAACCATAACAGTGAGTGTGTCATGTAGAATCCCACAGCAACAGTTTTATAAAAGTAGCAGAAAAACTACATGGAAAAAATATCCCGGGCCAGATTATTTTAACAGTTTAGATTTAAAGGCATCCAAAAAAGTAATGGGTAATATATTTGTAAATCTATAAACCTATTTTATATTTACTTTCTCTGTGCATTTTGCTCATTTAAAAAAAAACAAAAAAAAAAAACAGTGCATTGTATCCAATATAATGAATTCGCCTCTAAAAATTTACACAATAAAAGTGCTATCTTCGTAATTGCCTTTAACATGTCTGTGTATAAGTTAAGCACATGTAAGGAACACAGTAATAATCTAAGGTGTGTTTAGAAATAAAAAGCTTATCTCAGTGTGTTTGTATATTCTGAGGCCTTAGTGCTCACAAAAGCCAGTCTAGGATTTAATGAGGTGTCAAGCCTCGTTTATGGTCCAGGCATCCATCACAGCACCGCTCACTTTCCTCTTATATTGGCCAAGCCCGATCATATGTAGAATTGTCTACTCACCTTTAACTGGTGAGTAGACAATTAATGTATAGTTTTTCTCATTTTAAAGATTTGTTTGATATTAGTGGCCTTTACTGACAATACAGAACATGGTCAGAGGGAAGAGGGAGGAAGACTTCCAGCAAAGGTCTCAAGGTAGGCAATTAATCCCAGGACGGTTACATCAAGGACTATAGTCTCTACTTCTTTATATTTAATTTCATCTGTGATTTTATTCAGCCTTTCTGATCTATAAAAATAAACAAAATTGCGCTTAGAACAGAATGAGAATAATATGGTTCAATTCACAGCCTCTTTTTCTCAGCTCAGATGGAAGCAGCAGAAACTGTTGAGTTATCTCAGAAAGTTTTATGCAGTATGAGTATAATTAGTGCATTAGTCAATCTGGCCTGTGTGGAACATGCAACATTAGGTCTAACAAACCAGCAGGGGGCCCTAAAAAAACCCTCAACGTCTGTTTCTACCAGGGCCGATCCTCCTCCTTGCACAAACATTTTAAAAGCACATTTTAGCTTTTCTGCCAAGAAAGTATGTTTTTCTTCAGCTCAGACATAAAAAAAAAAAAAAAGTTTCACAAATTACCGAGTCATTGTATGGTTTTTAAGAATCGCTTCCCCCTCTCATGCTGCATCGCTCTCATGAGGAGCATCTGCTCTCTGCTGGTAATTTACAAAACGGCAGAACCACTGCAGCTTTTCAGAACCGCCACTTACACAGCAACAAAGAGCCGTACTGCATGTACTTTTCTTTACAGCTATTTTCTCCTTTCACATACTGACGCACAGAGATGCAAGACAGAACTGAGTCATTTTCTCTCAGCAGGTTGTCAAGAACTGCGGCCACAGAACAAAGTGCTCCTTGATGGACTAAATGATTTTCCAACACTCCCACTGAACTTTGTCGTCATTTTTACATGCAACACACATGATGTCTTTTTAAATCAAAGAGCACCATTATTCTAATACTAACTGCATCAGGTCAGATCACACTGCACTGTCAGTTCATCTCATTGAGCATTTCATTGTTTCCTGAAAAAGGTTTTAAGTAACACTGAAGACACATTTCATTACCTGAACCAGAGCTGCTGTTTGCACAGTCCTCCTCCGTTGGGTCAGCAGGCAGCACTGTGACCTTGGTTCCAGTCTGCTGGATGAACTGCTGCAGGTTCACCTGCCTCAGCTCCTTGGTCAGTTGCTCCAGCTCCTGCTGCATGTCCTGAAACAGCAGCAAGGAAAATGACAAGTCACACTGCAGAGAACCAAAGACAATTTGAATCTGAGACTTCAACCCATAACTACAAGCTCAATATTCTGAATAATTTTCGCAGAATGCTTATAGCGTGTTTATTGTTCAATAGTGGCATTTAATTACCAAAAGCATATTTTATTAGCTCAAATACCACATATTTCAATTCTTTTTAAGCTGATTGCATCAAGTTGTTGGTTTTCCAGCAATCCCTCCTTCAAAGCAAGCCGAGTTTCAGCAGTGGAAAAAAACCCGGCTCAGTGTGAGCCATCAGGAGTTAGAGTGGTCAGAGCAGAGAAACAAAACACAGCAGCAGTGGTCCAGAGGTATTTTCTAGCTCGAAGAAAATTTTTGGAATGTCATGCAGGCAACTTAGTAAGTAAAAAAAACTAAACAAAATGAAAACTTTGTGTTTATGTTTGTGTTTTATTTCCGGCTCTGGCCATTTAAGTTTTCTACAAATATTTGCCAAACTTGAAATCTGTTTAAGCCCAATCTGTCTAAATGTCCACTTTCCAAGATGAAACTAATTAAACTGAAAATGAAGAAAATCCATGAAAGCGGCAAAAGGGTGCACGAATTTAAGATGCTGCAAGATGGAGCTCAAGAAAAACTTTTTGAAGGCTTGAAGACCTTAAATTGAGATAAATAAATTAAAGATTATTTACAACCCTTGAATTTGGAATGACAACCTTCCAACAGGCATCTCATTGTGGTCCTGTTTATCAAAATCCTGAGTGATTTCACAGCTGGGTCTGTCTCACCTCACCTCTCTCTTCTTGGAGCCCAGTTCCGATAACGAAAGCATTAAAACCGGTAACTTAATTTCTCTTCTCTGTTGTGCTGATATCTCTGTCGGACCTTTCCGGAATGATTCCGCTGCTCTAAAGCTGCTCTCAAGTTTTTATACTCTTGAGTGGGACTTGCAGTGTGACTTACTGGAATCCTGCAGGATTTCTGGACTAGTGCAGCATGTGTCACGTTGAAGGGAGCTAAATGCTAATTTTAAATGTAGAGATGTGTTAATCAGTTAGGTTTTATGTTTTTAGTTTTCACTGGTAAAGATGCATTTCATGTTATGAAGCAAAGGAATGATTAATAGTAGGAGAGGGGGAAAAAAGGATGGATGATATAAGTGAACATTTAGCAGCATTAAAAAAAAAAAAAAACACTAACTAACTGGTTACTGAATTAGAAAAACTCACCTGCAGTTTCTTACTGCTTTGTCCAAGTGATCTGTCCACAGCCCTGCAGCTGCTCTCCAGCTGGATGGCCTGTCTCTCTTGGGCCTTCAACTCCGCCTTGACCCGGAGGACCTGAGCCCGCGCCTCAACTTCACTGACCCACTGGGTCTCCTGGCGCTCTCTGTGCAGCTTTTCCTCCTCGAGACCTGCTTCTACCCCCTGACAAGCAAAAGACATGGCAATGCAGAAAATAAAAATAAACCCGCATCTACTCTTAGACTACAATCTATTTTCTTCGAAAGTACAGAGAAAATCTCCCAACATATAATATACCTTTAACATTGTGAGCTTTTCTTTAATTTCCATCTCGCAGCACTGCAGTCGTCCACGCAGCTCCTGCAGTCTTTCCTCCAGCTGCCTCTCGCTCTCTATCTCAATCTGCAGCTCAGTGGCCCAAAACTCTTCCTCTTCCATTTCCACCTCATTCTTCCTAAGGTGCTTCTCAAGCCTCAGGATCTCCTCCAACAGCCCTCCACCTCTACCCAGATCTGAAGCACACCCAGCCCCTCGCCCCCCTCGGCCCTCGGACCAGGACTGGAGCTCGGCCTCGTACGCCTCCAGCTTCTTCTCCAGCACGTTCAGAGTCTCTCTTTGCAGACTGACCAGTCTGACCAAATCTTCCATGCGACAGGTCCACAGGCCTGGGGGAGCTGTGCCAAAGGACGGCCCCGCATGGTGGTGAATCCCCCCGTTTCCCAGGAGGAGCCTCCGCTTCCCCTCGGCATCCCCGATCCGGCCTCCGCTCAGGATCTCCCTCAGGCTCCGAGGCGCACCGGTGAAGGTCAGAGACTTCCGGCGCGGTTCACGGCGGTGAAGAGAGCCATCATTGGGGTGACGGAGCTTTGCAAGAGGAGGCAGGCTCTGACGATGGAGGCCGCGTTCAGGACCCCTAAGCGGGGGGCCCTCTGACGGGGGGCGTTCGGTGAGTGAGGGGCCAGTTCGATGAAGGATTAGCTGAACGTCGCCAGCGTACTGACCCCAGGTGTTCAGAGAGGCCACGGGGCTCTCATGAGGGGCTAAGTGGCGCTCTGTGTCCCGCCATTTCTCAACTAAAGTGTACCTCCCAGTGCGACCTGAAAACAAGAAGCACATTAAAATAATGCACTAAGAGATGACATCACAGTGCATTGAACACAAAGCTGAACAGGAATGATAAAAACTGTCTTGATGAAAATGGAGAGAATAACTTCAAAACAAACACCACATATTAAAGGGGAAGTATTTTCAATCAGGAACAAACTGATTTTTAGAAGCACTTCTGTTGCAAAAAAGCTGAGATTTAAATTCTCACCCTGTGTTATTTTTGTGCTTGTGTTTCTTAAACAAAATGTTCAAGAAATTAAAACCACGTTTCAAAGAAACCAAAAGCAAAATGCAGAGCTTGGGAAGTTTTATGTGACCAACATAAAAGAGAAGTTTCTTCAAGTAAACACACATCAATAAAAAAATACAATAAAATAAAAAAACAGGACGGGTGGTGCACACTGAACATGTAACGTAACTGAGATTTAGAAGGCAAATGATTTATTTTCTCAAAAACATTTCACAAATGAAAGTCTGAAAAGTGTGGTGTGCATTTCTTATTTATATCCCTTGTAATTTCATGCACACAAATAAAACCCAGTGCAACCCATTGCTTTCAGAAGAAAATATATTTTAATTTAAATCACATCACACATACAGCTGCAGTGTGAAGACTTCAGAGTTAATAAAAACAAACACAATCATAATGACCAGAGAATACAGCGCTCAATCATTCATTTGTAAATAGAGAAAATACAACACAACAGCAATCCTAACAACACATGGGTGATCTAAGCCAACAGGCCAGATAAGGAGAGCAACAGTCAGAGAACTACTTCTAGATAGATTGCTTGATATATGCATTGTTGGGCTGCAATGTTGCTTTACTTGGCATATTTTTATTTATTTACATATTATTGGAAGCCTGTGGTTTGGTGTGGTGCACAGTTCTTGCATTGTCCTACACAATGTGAATATTGTTCAGGTATAGCAGACGTCTATTGACGGTCCTGATTGAAACCCCAAGGCACGCCACTGAGAAGAAGTCATAGATCCACTGCATAGATCCACATGTCAGGTGGAAGAATTAGTTGAAAGGAGCCCCATCCCAATACTTGCACTACATCCTACGCCCCTCTATGAAGTGTGTACTCAGTCGAAATGTACATAAGATTGGAAATGTGCAAAAACTGGAGAATTGGAGCTGTACGGCTTAAGTCAATGACCTGCACCTCTGCGTTGTAATGGCGACATCAAAAATGGCAGAATGAGTTGCTGTTTTGACGTTTGTGGTGCTAAAAGTGATAGTACAACCACAACAGTACAATTTTTAAATGTACAGTATTGGGGATTTTTGCCTTCCAAAGTTGTTGCAGGAAATATTTGATATTTGAAACATGATATTTGTTCTAACACTCAACATACAGCCAGAGTGACATACAGCCAGAGTGACAATTGAATTCTCAATATCACAGCACATTAACATGTTAAAACACATTAACCTTAGTTAGGATCTAATCTAAATAAAATCTGCAATAAAGTTGCTTTTCACAGACCCTCATCCAATCTGAAATAAAGCTTTGCAGATTTTACTTGTAAATGTTATTTTGAAAACAATGCATCAACTTCTTTCCACTTTGCTACTCTGCTCTAAGTGAAGTATGCATGACGAATGTTGAAGTTTGTGGTTTAATGGGGGTATGAATACTTTTTGAAAGTGTTGCATTTAATAGAAAATAAAAAAAATCTGTAGAGTAAAAGGTTTTCTGTAGTTTCAGCACTTCAACTGCTTTTCCAATTTGGTTCATTGATTATAACAGATTTCTTTCAGGCTTGACAATAAAAACCTACAAAAAGTGCATACACAGAAACGCTCAATAAACGTCAAAGTGCAAAATCAATATTTGCGTTTGATCCGTTAGCGTGGTGTATGTGTGGGGAACATTAAAAGGCAGAGGAGGGGACTCAGAGAGAAGTGCTGCTTTCACAGTTTGGCAGGATACGAAGGGGATGAGTCAGACTTTCCTTCCTCCTCCTGCGCTTTGTGGGAAGTGATGTCAATACATTCTGCTCAAGTGCTCCCAGTTTTGCAGCAGCCGCATGGGAAAGCGGGGTGCGTAAAGCCAAGAAAGCACCAGTATAACCCCTGATTATGGCCCATCATTTCTCAGCAGGAGCCTAAAATGAAGGCTTGAGAGATGACAGTTGCTTACATCATCAGGGCCTCTTTCTCCGCCTAAGAGCAACAGTTTGGCATTTTAGAGAAACTTACTATGATTATTGGAGAATGTTTATCAATGCAAAGAAGCACAATCGCACATGAGTTGTGTGAGTGTGCACAACTCGCACACTCGACTATCAGGGTCAGGGTTTTTCTGAACTTGATAGCTTTTATTGAACAATAATGCAGATTGAATAAATTTGTGGGTCAAAAAGATCAGCAAGCTGACGAATATCATGACTGAAAGCGTCCTTTTAATGTTATTATCTCAAGATAATGTATAATTTGTCACATTGTCTCAAAACAACAAAGGTTTTAATCTTGAAATAGAAATTTAATATTATTTTAAAATCTGTTGCTAATTTCAAAATTATTTTTGAAATTCCAAAAGAAAAATTCTTCCTCAAAATAAGTTAACTTTTTGGTGATTTCAGATTCAGGTCACATTATTCAACAAACAAGCATATTGGCATTACACAGGAAACCCTAATTTTCAACCACTAAACACATATTTACTCATTTCATATTTGACCCTAAATGCACCACCAGTAACTGTATGTTGCTGAATTTTTGCTGACTTAAACAACAGATCATAACGTTAACCTTGTAAACTTTAAGTTTAAGAAGATGAGACCAAATGTGCAACAAAGGTTTAGTGGTAATTAGAATTAAAAAATGTGACTATAACCAAAATTGTGCTTGTAATATGAAGCAAAATAAGAGTTTAAAATCTGAAAACATGCTTGAGAATTAAACTGCAAGTGCATAAATCATGGTATAGATGCTGCTAATAAAAAAGGCCATATTGGCTGTTGCTACCCCTTGATCCTCTGTGTTTTGTGACCTGCTCTGCACACTGTACTGAAAAACACTCTACAGGCCAAAAGATTAGAACCGCAGGGTTCCAACATGAATGTTTGCGGAGCCTGAATTCCCATTTCAGGAATCGTAACATGATTAACAAATTGAGGTGGATCGAGTAAAGTCCTTGACAATCACAATGCCGATGTGGACAGTGTACAGAAATGTGTAATGGAACAGAAATTTCTTCACTCTCCCACAACGGGGGAAATATAAAACCTCTCTACTGATTTTATTTGACTTCTTTTCTTATTTTATAAATTATTCTAACTAAGCCACACTCCAGATCTTTCATAAGAAAGTCAACAAAATAAAACCTCTAAGTAACTATGTAAATAGATAGGAGGGAAAAAGGGGAAACTAAGCCTCTTTCTAAGGCTAAGAGACAGATTATACCCTGGTGAGATTATTGTAAAAACAGGAATATTTACCTATAGCCTGGGCCAGAGCAATCACCACTTCCTGGCAGGTGGTTGCTTCTGTGACCCCGCACACAACCCTCTGGACGCCATCCACCCAGACCTTCAGCTCCATTTTGGGGTCAGAAGTGAGCGGGGCCGTTATGGTGTGTGGCCCCCAACATTATTCAAGGCTGGAATGATGGCAGTTCACAGGAAATCCTTCTTTCTAATGTACTGTGTAGGAAACAAAGGGGAAAACAGGAAGCGGTTAGTCAGGATGCAGTCGTACGGCCAACGTTACAGAGCTTGTGACTGAGCCACCAGTTTGTAGTATAGCAGCAAAAATTTTACATCAACAAAGAACACAACAGGAGAAAATTATAACATGTAAGATTGTCCAAGCAGAGAATGGACTCCAGGCATGCCTGGCCACCTGGCCTTAATGGTGTTGTTTTGTTCCTCTCTATGAATAGGTACATGACTGTTGGGGGTGCAGGAAGAATCTGCCAGCAGACATTCCCAAGGCCAGTTCCTGCTTTTGTATTGGGCATTAGATTGAGGCAGGGATGACAGAAACATTACCTCAGAAAAGACATGATGTGACAGGGATTAAAATGTGGGAAGGATCTAAAAAGAAAATCAAGACCAAAATTTTAAAAACGAATATTTTAACATAATCACTGCTTTTTAAATTGTCCTTCATGGATCCACAAAGCGGGTATCGAGATGTGGATAATTACTGACAGAAATTCTTCAACATGCTCTTCAAGGACAGTACGTCGGGCCAGAATGAGCGGCCCATCTGTATCTCTCTCTATGATTCTAACCTACACAGCTGTGTGAAAAGAACCCTTTGTCCACCAGTCCCACCAATTACACCTCCCCCAGCTCAGGTATTCTCTGTCCACATTCACAAAGTCATTCACTCCAGTCGGTCTATCCTTACCCCCGCCAAATGCTTTACTACATGTATTCCAAACCCCATGCAGCCCTGAAAGGCAGCGTGAGCAGAGAAGGACAAACGTCTGGAGTTGGACTAATTAGCTGAAGTCTACTTTTTGGAAAAACAATGAAAATGCGTCTAAAAGAAAATCTCCAGGAAGGAAAACTGCTTGCCGGATCATTTGACAAATTAAAACAAAACGGTGTTTCTGTTCAGAGGACAGTACGTTTTTTGTACAAAAACATCAAAACTCTGCTTTGTATTTGCAGGTACTAGACTGTCGCCTGCTCGCTCTATTCTTGGCACACACACAGCTGGTCAGAAAGGGCTTTTGTCCTTCTTTTCAGACAGCCCTTAAATGGCACTGAAGCACTGAAGGATGAGAAGGAGCTGGAAAACACTTGCAGTCCAGCAAACACGGAAATCTTTATGTTCTGTGAATAAAACCTTTTTCCTCCCTTTTTTAAAAGCAATTTCAAAATCAGTAATAGTACTGGACCTGAAGTAAAGAGGGCTTTACAGCTCAGCCAATGGGGAGGGTATGGAAATACTAAAAGAGAAAAAACACAACTGTTTTTTTTAAATAACATATTGGGATTTTAGGTGATACACCAACATAAATAGTACCTCTGAACAACTTTCTTTTGCTTCCACAGATTCTCAGTTGAATTTAGATCTGGACTTTGACTAGGCCATCCTAATGCATGTATATTTTTTAGCAATCTTAACCATCTCATTTTAAGTGTGACTGTATCTAGCTAAATAGTTCTAATAAGCTCTGACTGGTTTTCTTGCCCCTCTTGAGAAAAAGCATTCCCACAGCATGATGCTGTCAACTCATGTTTCACTGTGTGGTTGGTGGATTTACGGTGATATGCAGACGTAATTTTCTGTCACAAATATACTGTGACAGGTCCAAAAGTTCTGTTTTGGTGTCATCTAACTAGATCACCGTCCTCTGCATGTTTGCTGTGACCTCCATATGGCTCAACTGTGGCTTTTTTTTTTCTTTTTTTTTTAACCAGAATAACTGGTTCTACCCATTGAGAGGCCAGATTTTTGGAGTATATGATTAACAGTTTACTTCTCAAAGGAATCTCCCTCCTCCTGTGGATCTCTGCAGCTTCTCCAGAGCACATTGGCTGCTACTCAGTTTTTCTTGCCCAATCTGTCAGTTCAGGTGGCCATGGCTTGGTGGGTTTGCATTTGTCACAGTTTTTCCATTTTAAAATGATGGATTGCACAGTTTTCACTCAGTCAGATGTCCAAAGCTTAAAGTATTGTTTTATAACCTAATCTTGCCTTAAACTTCTCAACAATATTCAGACCCTTCTGATCTATTTCTTTGTTTCCATGATGCCGCTAGTTGACTAATGTTTTCTGACAAACATCTAAGGCATTCATAGTACAGCTGGATTTCATCCAAAATAAAATTACACACAGATGGACTTTATTCTAAAATCCAGTTCTTAAGGAATAGGTATTTGTTTAGAGGTACCAGAGTAAAGAGGACTGAAAGATGTGTGTAACACTTTCAACTTTATTTTGTAATATGTGAAATAGCTACGTATCATTGTTCTTCCACTTCACAATTGTTCTGCTACATTTGTCATAAAATGTACACTTATGTTTGTGGTTGCAACATGACAAAATGACAACCCCCCTCCCCAAAAAGACACTGCATTTTGAGCTACATAAATTAAAAAGCTGCAGCTCAGATTCAGAGCTCCCTTCGTTCATGTTGCATTTCTTGACATTAGCTCAGAAAATCCAACTAATGATATGGGCACAGCGGTGCAGGGCAAAGTGCCATCCTGGGCTCTGCAAGCTCTATTCTGTTGGCCCGTCAGAGCCGCAGCCTGGGGGGGATGCCCGCCTCCTGATTTGTGCAGTCTGCATTTTGCCAGAAAAGCATTCCATGAGGCAGATGAGCTCTTGGATTTCTATTAAAGCTCAGCTGAGATGATAAACTTCTGCAAAACCTCAAATCCAGATGATTTGAGTGTCTGTTCTCATTTGTTACAGTCTGGTGTTGAGTATTAATGATTGGACCTGCATTCCTCACTGAGAAGAAAAGTGTGTGAGCAGCACCAAGCAGCCTGCTTCCCCGGCTGCTGATGACAACTCTCCAGACCTGCAGGAGCATACCAAGCTGGCAGAGAAAAGGCTTCAGCTGGCTGCTGGTGTAAACATTCTACCATATGCTCCTGTGGGTACTTCAACGCAACTAATATACCCTCAGTCACACACACAAAAAGGGAAAAAGTCTAGTTATTTAGCGCTAAAATGCATTTGCTGAATTTACAAGCAGTCTAGCGTCACAGCTTGCCTGCATTAGGTTAGGACTTTGCTCTGGGTTCTTACATAAAATATCTTTTTTACACCTTTTTCTTGCACAAACACAAAACTTTACTATTTATTTATGGTAGCTATTGTACAATGGTCAGGCTTTAAATATTGAATCTACAAATACCATAGAGTGGATGCATAGAGCCCTGCGACAGACTGGTGACCTGTCCACCGTGTATCCCGCCTCTCATCCGGAACGCTTACTGGAGATAGGCACCAGCACCTCTGTTCACCCTTGCCCCATTAAGGGACAAGGGTGAACAGAAAATGGATGGATGGATGGATGATGGATGCATAAAGGGGTGGATGGTTAGACATACAGATGAAAGGAGGTATAGATGAATAACAAGATGGACGAAGAGACGGCTGGATCGGTCAAGGGTACAATGGACATGGACGAATGAATGGAGAGACTAATGGAAAGAGGGAAGGACAGATGGAAGGGTAGACAGCTACAAATAAATGGAGGGATGGCTCTTTTAGCAGAATAAACTCCAGAAATACAAATATTCTGATTCTGAACCAGAAAATACCACAGATTTCCAAATTGTGTTTGAATCCTGTTTGCCGAGAGTCGGCGAGTTGGACAAAAACAAAACGAGCATTCGTTCATTACATCGAATAAAAAAGGCTTGAGCAAAATGATCTCACAGGAAACCACCAGCCTTCTAACACTTGCTGCCTCACAAATACATTCTGTTCTGCTTCCTGTCCACATTCACTGACCATTGTTCACCCAAAACAGAGGACAATACAGCCGTACAACTCGGTGTTGAAAATTCTTCCCTGTAATTAACTGGAACACCAAGTAGCACAGTCAGACTAATTCAGAACAAAAGGTTCCCGATTCCTAAAAGTCCTCAACACTGTTGTTAATTAGAGACAGAAGGATATTTCTCACAGACTTGAGCAACATCACAATAATGCCCAAACCCCTCCTCTCTGTTGGTTACCAAACTTTAAGTCAAACTGTGCACCGAGTACAGCAACATGTAATTACAAGCAATTTTTACTGGGCTGTAATTGGCAGCAGCTCTGTTGTGAAATGGATCTCTGCGAGCAATCAGAGACAGACGGCGGTTTTATTGTTTAGGCACCGGTGGCAGAAAGCTCTTCCGCTCTTCCAAATATCCAACATGTGCTGAGACTACACAAATATGTCTAATTCATGGGATTAAAAACTAAGACCAAATATTGCATAGTGTCCTAAAAATGTTTTCACACTTTTTCTAGGGGATTTCACGAATACTACAGCCACAAACGTTATTGCACCATCACTGTCTGACTAAGTCACCTGGATTTAAGAAACCAAATTGTTCATAGCCTTCTATTGGTTAATTATTGATTGATCATATGTCAGCTGGCAGCAAGTTGCTTAAACCAAACTGATGCAGGGATTAGCATCTCAACTCTTAAACAACTACATCAAAGAAAAGATGTTGATCTGATTTCAGAAGGGTTAAATTACCGGCATGCATCAAGCAAAGATAACAATTAACGAGATTGCTCAAGCTGCTAAAAATAGTATAAGAACTGTTCAACCCATTGTAAAAAAGTTGTGAAATTATTAGGGAGCTAACATCTTTGCAGAAGAAATGTGGTTGGGGAAAAAAAACAAAAAAACACTTGGAATGCTAGTTATTGGCAATCACTTAAAAATTTGGTCACAAAAAATGATAGCAGAACTCAGGGCTGTGTTCAAGAGAATTTCAGTGTGAGGGAACCTGAAAGGATAGGGACTAAACTGCTGCATTGCCTTTAGAAAACCACTGATCAGCGAGGATATTGTGGGAAAAAAAAGGCTTTAGTTTGACAGGTAGCTTAAAGATTGGACTCTGAAGCAACAGATGAAGATCATTTGGTCTCATGAGTCCAGATTTACCTTCCTCCAGGGAGATTGGCATATCAGTGTAAGAAGAGAGGTGCATAAAATTATGCACAGGCAAACCATACAAGCCATTGGGGGCACTACTGTGGTGAGGAGAATGAGGTCAGCTGAATATACTAACCAGGTTATTCCATCAGTATATTTCTTTTTCCCTGATGATGCATTGTGCAAGAGGAACATTAGTTATCATTTTCACACAATGATTGGGCACCACAATGTCCACACCTTAAACCCACAGAGACTTTTGGAGGTGTGCTAGAAAAGAAATAGTGTGTTGCCAACTCTTCCATCACACTAGAAAAAATAAACTCTAGATGGAAAAACATGTTATGACACTGGAGAGGCTTATTGCAGTTATGCCACAGCAAAAGCCTGCCGTACTAAAAGCTAAAGGCAGGCCAACGTGTTATTACAATACTTCACTCTTTTTTTGAAGAATTGCTTATTTTGAAGGTCTCATGGAAGAAGTAGAGAAGATAGCTCAAATAACAAAAGTGCAATCCAAGATAGTTAGGTTTTATCTTAATCGTCGTGAATTGTAATCCAAATAATCGTTGCCTTACTAATAACAAACACTACGGTAATGACCCTAGTTCAAACCTCTTTAATCTGGCACCCCCAAATAAAACCCAGTGCAACTAACTACATTTCAAAGTCACCAAATTCGTAAACAAAATCCACCTGTGTGTAATTAAACCACTGTTTAAACATAGTTGTTATGTACGTTATAAAGACTTCACAGGTTTGTTAGAGAACAAATAGTATCACCACCAGAGAACACAGCAGACAGATCAGCGAGAATTTTATATCAGAGTCGTGGTTTAAAAACAATATCCTACCATTTGAACATCTAACAGTGTTGTTCCATCCATCATCTCACAACCTTAGGAGTTTGGCACAACTGAAAACCTCCCAAGACACGACTGTCCATCTGAGCGCTAGGCAGGGAGAGGATTAAACAAAGCTCAGGTAGGAAGACTCCTCGACAGGACAACTATTAGATTAGATATCAGAACAAATCTGGCCTTTATCGACAAAGCCATTGTTGAAAGAAAGTCATAAGTAGTTCGGTGTAAAGTCTGTGACATGTCATGCATGAGACACACCAAACATATGAAGGAATATACTCTGATTACAAGAGACTTAAGTTGCAAATTGACATGCAAGGCAAAAATATAAACACTGAACATCACGCTGAATGTGCCATCCCTACAGTGAAACGAAGTGGTGGCAGCATCATCCTGTGTGAAAGCTTTTCTTTTGTAGTGAGAGGGAACTTGGTCAGGGTTCATGAGAAAGTGGATTTAGTTAAATATAATGTAAAGAAAGCCTTAGAAAAACGTCTTGGGTCAGTGCATATTTGCATGTAAGAATAGACCAAACCTAAACCAATCCGTACCCAGAGATATTTTCCATGTTGATGTATTTTGAAAAGAAAAATGAGCAAGAATGTCATCACAGAGATATCAGAAAAGACTTGCAGTTGTAACTGCATAGAAAAGCAGGTGCCGCACGCATTATCGTGGATTTCTATTTTCCTTTGTACTTTGTGTTGATCAAGCACATAAAATAGATTAAAAGTTTTGGTTGCGACAAAATGTGAGCCAAAACAACGAAGACTTTATCAAAACAGTCTGACACTCAGACATGGTGAAAGTTAAGCTTTAAGATTCTTCCAGTTGTGACTTCAGTTAAGACGTTTCTCTCTGCAAACTGTCCCAGCTTAGTGTGTGTACAATGAAACAGACAGAGCATGGTAGAGACCAGAGGAAGGCCTTGATCCTGGAGGGCGGGAATTGATAACAAACAGAGGATACATTCCTGCACTGTCAGAAGGCAACCGGCCAGGACAACAAGATAAGAACGTTATGGGTTCCTTTCTGCCAATGGATCCTTGATGTTCACAAGCAATGACAGCAATCTGTCTCTACTTTCAAGTGCTTTATTTTGAATAATTGTGAAATATTCCTTTCATATTTACTTGTAATGCTCATTTATGTTAGTTACTAAACTGCAAGATGAAACACTGAATAAAACTTTTACTAAATTATTCAGCAGGACTGACTTGTATGCAACATGTTTTTTTTTTCTGCCAAAAACTTTAAAAAAATGTTTCAACTGAGCAATCTGCAGCACCAAAGCTACACTGAAGGAAAAAAAAAAAAGAAAACTAAAGGGAATAAGTAATGCCCAGCACTAGCTCAGAACTATTTAGCTCTACTTTCAAGACTGGGGAGTTTGGGGATTAAACCCACATCCAGTCACGCTACACGCAACACCCACAGCTCCTCTGAGCTCTTCAACACTCCCCCCCCCCTCCCCCAAACACACACACCCTGAAGCTGCAGACTCCACTCTCTGCGTCCGCCTGGTTGATATTAAACTAATACGAGCTAAAGTATCCCCTCCTCCCTATTTTGGGAGGTCAGTCCTGGCAGGATCTCCAACATCTGGCCGGCACGTTCAGCCAGCTATAATGCCGCCTTTGTTCCCCTGCCATATTCACTGCTCACTAGGCAGCTTTGAGGGAGCAGCAGGGGTGGGCAGGAGGCTCATGCAGCGGGGCAGAGGAGCAGCAGCAACACAGCAGGGCTGTGGGAGGCATCTGGCCAATTTACACAAGTTACTGAGGTTCGTAAAACATCATCTGGAGCCGACTTCTTTGCACTGCGTATTCAGAGTTAAACAGGCAGAGATGAGCAGCTGGGATGGCTGCATTTATTTACTTTTTAGTAG
The DNA here is from genome assembly GCA_903067095.1 of Girardinus metallicus. Lineage (NCBI taxonomy): Eukaryota > Metazoa > Chordata > Actinopteri > Cyprinodontiformes > Poeciliidae > Girardinus > Girardinus metallicus. Next base: position 16,734 of record CAEGAE010074550.1, read on the forward strand.
TTGTCACTAAAATAAGAAAAAAAAAAAGCTTGAAATCTGATCTGACCACAGACTGATTTTGTTGCAGAGTGTACATTTGTAGATTAGTAAGATAAACAACATGAAATGAACTACAGTACACTGAAATACTATTTACAGCCCTTAAGATAAAAAAAAAAAAACTAAAATCTAAAGTGTGGTGTTCATTTGCATTCATCACCCTTTATTCTAACACCCCTAAATAGTGCAGTGAAAACAAAACAACAACAACATTATAATGTACATTTTGTTAAAGTGCAAGAATCAAGAACAATGACCAATTTTGGCCAGAAGGAGAAGATATTCTAACCAAGAGTAATTAAGAGTAAACTTATTTGCGTCATTCTATTTCTATGTCTGTATTAAAACACGTATGGACTCTTTAACAGTCCTGCAAATGGGTTATGTAGATTCATTTTTGCTAGTTGAGGAACTGTGTTTTCTTTTTCCTTGTTTCCTTATAACTCATAATGTAACACAATGATTAAAACAATTGTATTTTTAGTTACTGATAAGGGAAAAAGTTGAGAAGAAGTCTAAAACAGGGCTGACAGACTGGGCAAGGAGAGCATTAAGTAGATAGCAAGAAGACAGCCATTGTTGAAATAACACTGTAAGAAATCCTACTTGAAGCTTGGAAAGAGTAGAGGTAGCTCAGTTTGATAGTGCACTGAAAACAAACATGGCAAATCACCTGTAGCACACAAAGCCCACAGTGACACATGTTGGTGGCAGCATCATGCTGTGGCCCACTGAGGCTTCTCCTCAGTGGTTTTGGGAAACTGATTTATGTTGAAGGAAGCTGTTAGAGTTTGGGGCTGATGTTCACTTTCTAGCCACACAACAGACCTAACCAATAAAATGCATTGAATCAAGGCATATTTAGGAGTTTGGACAGTGCAGTCCAGTGCACTTATAAAGGCACGCAAAAAAATGCTTATTTCCAAAAAAAAAAAAACAATAATAATTATAATTTTTCCTTGTAATTATATACTACATTTGTATTGATCTAATATATTAAAATATGTTAAAATACATTGTGATTGTTGGTTCTAAAAAGGGACGTGAATACTTTAGCAAATAATTGTGTTTACCATACTAGCTCTTTGTCTGACTCTGTCACCATCAAAGACGGAAAAGTTCACAACATTTCCAGATGATGCTGAAAGGACTGAGAACGAGCCGTAGTCATAAAGGAAAAGAGAACAATCTTTTTAGGAGAATCTTCTGCAAAAACATTTGGTCTTTTTGAGCAACAATCCAGGAGAACAAAACTCTGCATCACCTCAGAGCACACATAAAGATCTTAAGTTGTACTAGAGCTGAACGCTAAATACAAGGACAGACGAAATGCAAGAGTATTGACTGTAGTTATGTGAAGGCTGGATGAGCCTCTAATGGCGTTAACGGGCTGTAGTTGGATCAGAGTAACAGAAGTATCCCACTATGGAAATGTTTCCGCTATTTTAGCCTTGCACTACAACAAACTGGCTCAGCTGCGGTAACAGTCTGTAGCAATCAGCCCACACTAAATATCTTACCTTCAAGATACAAAGCAGGTCCAGCTCAGTTCTCCCTCTCCGAGGGGAAGTTTGAGGAGAAAGCACAGGTAAAAGAGCGGATTCCGCAAAATGTGTCCCGTTTCACCATCGCCCAATAAATCACTTCCAAGGAAATGCGACAAAATAGGGTGGAAAAAAAAAATCACGTTTTACAAACAGAAGAAGGCCGTGAATGAATCCAGATGAAAACAGAGATCTGACGTTCCAGACCGCTGTCTGAAAGTTTGTGTTTGTCCTCTGCGGTCTTGGTGCTCAGCTGCGGAAAACGCTCCTCTCTCTCCTGCCTCTCCTCTCCCTGTTTCATTACTCCTGCTGGTAAAGAGCTACATCGCCTTGGAAGAACTGGGACACCGCAAGGCATTGTGGACCCTTTAAAGCTGCAACAACACTCCGACGGGAAGGATGCCTTCAACTTTTACACGTACCGGACATCTAAACAGAACGTTTTCTGCTGGTAAAACTCTCAGGAATCCGTAGCTCAAATATTTAGATAAAAGATTCTTCACCGAGCCTGACTACATACAAACTGGCTACATTTTTATCAGTGTAGTTCAGAATCTACACTGATAGATTCTGAACTATCAGAATCTATAGTTCAGAATCTATAGTTCAGAATCTTTGCCTGCATGGTTTCATAGTAAATGAAACCATGCAGGCAAAGAAATGAGTGCGTATTTAGCATAACATATAACAGGTAACAATTTATGATTGCATTTTATTTTCAATTAATGTTCATTAAATGCGGACACTGCCGCATTTAAGGGTGATGTCCCACGTCATTATTTTACCACCACAAAGTAAATGAAAATGGATAAAATCAGAAAAAGTTAATTTATAAGTAAAAAAAAAATTGATGAGTTTGCACAAGGATTTGATTATTTTTGTTACATTGTGAAGATCTACAAAAAACCCATCATTACCATATTTGGAAAGTGACGTCATGTTAGGATCCCCTTAAGTCTCCTAGTGAAGAAAATAAAATTCCTCTTCACTTCCAACATAAATATGGGGGGGGAAATCTGTTGATTCACATCTGCTCTTATAATCAGTTCTTTCATTATACAAGATGTTATTAACATTTCCTGGCCAAACACAATATTTTACAATAATCAAACAGTACAATTATCCTTGAATTAACTGCGGATCAAATCCCCCTGTTGCTAATCGTACCCCTTAGTCGTGCAATGATCTCTACATCTGCTCGACATGGGAGCAAGAAATACTTCAAGCCTCTATAATTGAATGAAGACCATATACTGGCTCCTAACAAGCAACTCTTAACACTGTGTGCATGGGAAAGGTCACAGAAATTCATGTTACAAAAGAAATTAAACAAATTTTTATAAGCAAGTCATTATTTTCAGTGTTTCAAAGAGTTGCAACAAACTTGCTGGCTTGACATCCATGATATAAACCATCCATTCCACCATATCCCAAAGATGCGCTTTCAGACTGAGATCTGGAGACTGTTTTGGAGTGCAGTGAGAGCATTGTCATGTTCAAGAAACCAGGTTTGAGATGATTTGGGCTTTGTGACAGGCTTCGTCCTCCTGCTTAATGTTGCCATTAGAAGACAGATACACTGCAGTCATAAAGAGATGAACATGGGCAGCAACAGAACTCAGGCAGGCTGAGGTTTGTTGCCCTATAATTTGGGATCAGGAAGAATGGCTCCATCCCTTCAGATTGTTTATGCCAAATTCCGACCCTACCATCTGAATATTGGAGGTGAAATTGAGATTAATTGGAGCAGGCAACAATTTTCAAGTATGTTAATGTTCTGTTGAGCCTGTGAAAATTATAGCCTTAGTTACTTGTCCTAAACAGACAGCAGTATCACTCGGTGTGGTCTGCTTCTGCTGTGGCCCATCTGCTTCTAGGTTCGACATGTTGTGCATTCAGAGATGGCCCTCCCCATGCCTTGGTTAAAACGAGTGGCTATTTGATCTACCGTTATCTCTCCATCACCTCATATCAGTCTGCTCATTTATTCTTCTCTGACATCAGTAAGGCATTTTCATCCACACAACTGCTGAAGAGTGATTAGTTTCTTTTTTTTCTTTTGGATCATTCACTGTAAACCCTGGTGATGGTAACTTGAGCCTGCCTGAAAATCCCAGTGGAGCACCATTTTCTAAAACAGTCAGAAATGCATGTCTGACACCAAGAGTGTAACATTTAAATTTATTTTGTGCTCTGATGTTTGTTTTGAACTTCAGTAAGTCTTGTTCTCCAAGTTTAGATAAAAAAAAATGCATTAGGTGGCTGCCATGTGATTGGTTGTTGTGCTATTTGTTTAAATAGGCAATTGAACGGGTGTGCCTAATAAAGTGACAAGTGGGAGTTTAAAATCATAGTAAATGAAACCATGCAGGCTACTTAAACCAATGCTTATGAGTTGTTTTTCTTTGTTGTTCCCTATTTCCATTAATTATGGGGATACATATTTTTCGGTGTATTGATTCGACTGTTGACTTACATATTTTGACCATAATGGTCGGACCAAGATCTTGGTTTTTGATTAGTAATTTTTACCTAGAGTTGCTGCCACTTTACAATCTTCCCTTTACAGAGGATCTATAGCTAATGCTGAGTTGCTATATATTATTTATGATGCAAAACAAATAAAAATGGTCAAAGTTATAAAACATCAATAAAAATCTAAAATGTCTATGAGCTTGGATTAAATCTTTTAATCACCAAAAGGCCAGGGAGGTTAAAATGTTTTTTGTATACCCAAATAATCAATTCTTCTCTTATCTTAGATAAACCTATAAAGGAAACAATTCATCTCTTTAAAAGTAATTGTCTTTGAAAAGAAATTGAATATGTCATTTGATATGCTTTGAGGTATGAAAGAAGATAGCTTTAAATGTAAAAGAAAAATATAAAGGCTAATGCTTTATTTAGACTTTTGTTTAAACTTTTAATTTCATACGGAACACTTCAGTCGTAAATACAAATTGACAATTACAAGTCTGATACTCATTGGATGTATTTGAAATGTAAGAAAAGTTCTTGTAAAAAAATAAATAAATAAAAATGACATTCTGTTCCTACTAATATTCAAGGTTCTTCAAAGAGTTGTAGAAGCTGATGACAGGAAAGTGCTCCTGTAGTGGTCTACCTAACAAACAGCAACTTACTGCCATCTTGTGACAGAAAATATTTTTATCTTGTAATGAATGTAAAAAAAAAAAGGCACTATTTGGGGTGTACAAAATCCAACAAGTGTTCTTACCTGTTAAGCCCCACATAATTGGAAACACTTTTTCAGATGTCACTTACACAGTAAAGCTTTAAGGTTCCTTTTATTGTATCTTCTTGCATAAAGTGAGGCAATTACTATAATAACCACCATTTCTCATGACTCAGAAAACCTCCATGAAAGAAAACAATTTACTTTTTCCATATCTGAGGTGCACAATGGCAAATAATAATGTTAATGATGGCTTTTTCAATTACAGTAGTGGTGAGTCACTCTAAGTGAAACATGCAGCCATTGTTAATGCTAGCTGGTTCACTGTAGTTTTCCCACCATGAGGTGTGCAATTCATCATCATTTTCTTGTCAAATTTGGAATCTGTCTGTAGCAAATAACAGTTTTTTTTTGTCTGGGGGAGAGAGGTTGGATTTGAGGTTTAATACTGGTTTTATACAACCATGTTTTTATGTTTTTATGGGATGTATTGATTTTAATTGTATCCAGTTTATCCCTTTTATGTTGTGACCATATCTAATAAAAATGTTGAGTGATGTAGACCAATAAATATAAAATCACAATATGCCATTTAAACATTCAGTGCCTCTTGTCTGCTGTAAGGAAGTCACATAAAGTCTCTATGTAAATGTTTTAAGGTTTCATATCTGAATCTCTTGCTGAGGGCTGCATCACCGTTGCCTTGCAGCAAGAAGGTCCTGTGTTTAAATCAGAGTGCTGGGTCTTTCTGGGTGAAGTTTGCATATACTGTTAGGCTAACTGGTCTCTCTAAATTGCCCCCTAGCTGTGGATGTGTTTGTGCTGTGTGTCCAGGGTTTACCCCACCTCCTGCCAAATGACCACTGGAAGTAAGCACCAGTCCCCTCATGATCCTGCAAATATAAGCTGGTATAGATGATGGATAGGTCTAGCTTTTACTGACTCAGTCCTCACAGCCCTTTTCGTGTTGTTCAGATTAACACTGAACATCTTCTCTTTGAAACAATGCTATTGCTATGGGGATGTCTTTCCTCAGCAAGTGCAGGGAAATTGGTCAGAATGGTGTGAGACTGTGGTGGAAGAAATAAAATGCCTCTTAACTGCCTATTTCTGATGACCAGTTCTAATTAATGTATTTAGCATGTTTATACTGGCAGATTTTGTCTCTGGTGTTATTGCCATCCACTACTGATTTATTGTGGACCGAAATTCTGAGATTGATAAATATCGCCTACTAGTGGTCAGAAACTGTTAGTGTAGCAAATTGGGCACATTGGAAAGCATATAAATAAATGTTTATTAATTGGCTTTCAGTACTCAAGTCTCCTACACTGTTGTTAGGAGGAATCCGAAAATAACATTTTAAATATTTTATGTATTTTATCTTTAATCCGATTTCTATATTTTGTACAATTACGGTACTAAGGCTGTTAATAAAGTTTTGCTTGATAGTACCTTTTGCAAGCTACACATGCATATTTTTTTGCATAAAGTTTGCTAAGGAGGGGAGAAAGAAATGTCATAAAAAACATCACAATCAACAATTTCAAACATTATTTAGCGCGATGTCAATCCAGTGATTTTCCTTTTTCTTTAACGTTTGCAAGCATCACTAAAACGTGGATTAGTTGTCTGGACTTTGTCACAAGCCTCACATTTAGTCATGCATAAGTATTGCGCAGCAGCAGCCCCAGTGAATACGTAGGGAAACTGACAAGGAATTGGCAAATCACTTCCTTGCTTGGGAATGACGTTCCTCCAGCACATTCCAGTTATATTTAGAAGCTATATATACTGGAGTCGCCCCCTAGGCTTTGTTGACGCTGCAGCAGCAGCAGCAGGAGCAGCAGCAGCAGCAGTGAGAGTGCTGGAGGGCATGAAACTACAGCAGACTGCTCTATATATTTACATTATTCTATGTGGGTACTAAAATACAAAAGTGAAACTTGAATTTGGTTTTTTGATTTCGTTGTTATAGAGAAACAAAGGGCAACATTAAGCATAATTTGTTTAAATAAAATACAGTAGCACATTTGTTGAGCTTGTGACCGCAGTTACATACAGAGGTGACAAAGCAGAGCGCATTGTGGGTCACATATTGTTACAGGGACGGTTGACCGATTTGCCCCAGACCGGTTAAAAATTTCCCTGCTATGATTTCTGGGTAAAGTGCGCCCTGCTTGGTATCCGCCCATATTCTCGTAACTCGGGCCAGCCTGAGCAGCAGCAGCAGCAGCAGCAGCAGCTAGGCCGAAGGGACGCTGGATCAGATGGAAAGTTCAATCGATTGATTCCTCCACTCTTCCTTTTTTAATTGTTTTTTTGTCTGCATGGTCCCGCTTGCTTCCGATACGACGTTGAACCGACTGAATGCGGGGGTTTTGGTGAGAAGCAGAAGTAGGAAATGCGGAGATCGAGTGAAACGGGAGGATTATCTGCTTGACTTCTTTGGTCGCTACTTCAGACGCGGAACTCCACTCGCTAAAAGGTAACAAACGGAGAAGATAGTTTCGTGTAGAGGCATTTTTATTGTTTGTTTTATTGTTTTTCTTCACAAATACGTGTAGGGTGGTGTACGTGTCATCAAAACAGCCAATTGCGACGTTGTAGTAAAACTATTTAAATTTTTAGCCCAAACTACGCCCAATTGTTAACCTACCGCTTGGCCCTGTATTGCAGACCTAGCTAGCCTCTCAATGGCGGCTTCCTTCCCTCTTTGAATGAATGATATAGACTGTGTCCGACCACATTAAACAGGCAAAAGTCTTTAACGACTTTCTTACCCGAAACCCACCAGGGTAATGTACATAAACCGGGGTTAGCTAACTTTCAAGTGTTTAAGCGAGCTCCTGTGCTAGGCTAACTAGTAGGCAGGCAGTCACCGCAGGATTTAAATCAAATTCCTGTCGACTTTAAAAGGTCTCAAAGTCTACCTGGACTCCACACAGGGCTTTTACTGAAAAATTCTGTTCCCATATTTAAAAGCTCGTTTTAAAACAAGGTCATGTTTATACGGATGCTAATCAATAAGCCCTCTGATCAGGCTGTGTGATTATTTTTCCAGTGTTTTGGGCGAGCAACTGCTGCATTATACGTATGGGCTCTGTATAAGAGTCCCACTATGTAATAACTTAGTAAAATGCCTCTATTCAAAGACTTGAAAAGCTATAACATTGTCCAGTTGGTGAATTTTTCAATCAGTTAAACTACAATTATTCACAATGCTGCTAAGATAACATGATTGCTGCTATTGTCATAAACAATTTATGTATTGTTTATGATACATAGACTTAAACGACAAATTTGGTATAAATACTGCCAGATTTATCAGTAGTTTGTGTATCTAGCATAAATTAACCGATCATTAGGTTCAAGTAGCCAGTTTGCTGTCAGCTGCCTATAACAGCTAATGATTTGCTAGCTGGATTTTTAAAACGGCATAAGCTTAATAAGAATGATGCCTAGAGCTTCTTTGGTTTCCATACCATTACTAACTCTGTTTCTGATGACTCTTTAAATATTTGTCTTTTGTTTAAAGAGAGCAACAAATGCACTAGCTTTCAGACAACTGACTGGCAGTGCGGAACAACAGGTTGGGGAGGGGCAGTGTGATCTCAGTCAGTAGGTCAGTTTAAGTCCAGACTGCAGATATTGGTGCATAATTTGTTTAAGATTTTGGGAAGTCACTGCAGCTGAAATTAAGTGTCTCTTACTTAGTTTTATTCATATTATTTTTTTTTTTTTGGTATTTTCTGCCAATGTTATAGTGATTTTTTTTTTTTTTTTTTTTTTTTTTTTACCAAACTCAGTTTTATTTTTTTGTTTTATCATTTATTTATTTGTGATGTGATTGTTGTGAAGCTCTTTGGTCAGCTGAGGTTGTTGTAAATGTGCTATACAAATAAACTTTGACTTGGTCTTACTTTCATGCACTATTTAGCTAGACAAAACTGTGGTTATACTTTGGCATGTTCTTTGACATCTCATTTAAACGACTTTAAATCATAAGACTGACGTTACAGAATGGGTCTGCAGCTACTTTATGATGTCACACCCCTAATTGGCGGTCTTCAGAAACTTACTTTCCATTTTAAATCAACTCCTAATCAATTCTTATGTTGTTTTAGGCAGACAAACATGTAACCCAGTGGGTAACCTTACTGTATTACCATTACTATCATTACTGAGTCTGGGTCAGTTTATTTGCCAAATCTATGTCCCATATTACCATTTCCTCTGATTGTGCTTCCATTGTTTATCAGTGTATTTCTTTTTTTTTTTTCATCCCTGTAATGTCAATATTTGTGTTGTGGTGTTTTAATTCCATTTTTTTTCTAATGTTTCCTTGCTAAAATGGTAATGCGTCATGTTTGTTTTATGATGATTGGGAATATTTCTTTCTAATCTCTGCCACTTCAAAATATGACCCTTAAATGTTTTTTTCACAATTACAGGTGATAACTCATGTTTTATTTTTAAACTACACCAAATGTAAAGCAGAAAATTGTGACAATCAGAGCAGTGCACATATAGAATATATAGGAGTCTGGATAAATAAGTATTTTAAAAAGCAAACCTTTTATTGCATCATGAGCCCTCTCAATATGTATCCCTACAATAAATGAAATTGTAATGAAAGGATATTTTTCTATTTTGATTCTTAGGTAAAAAAAAAAGCAAAAATATTTTATTGTAATGAAGTGAATTAAGTGAATTCACAATTGGCTGAGAGTCAAATAAACTCTGACATTTTAGCTGTAAACAAACTATTTGGAGGCCTACACTCATTAAAGTATAGTGTGTTAATATATATGCCTTTCATTAAGTATTTCAATCAGTTGTACAGATAAATGTATAAAATGTTTTTTTTTTTTCCGTACACCCTTTTTCATTTTTTTGGACCTGTTGACCTCTGCTCAAACCCGCATTACGCCAAGTAACATCCTGCTAGTAGATGTTGCTGTTAGTTCACGATGACTTGATCATTATAAGAGTCTGCCAACGGTTCCTTTTTGCACCAAAAAAGTTAATCGAAAAGTTAAAAAAAAAAACTACAAATATTTAAATAGGTTGAATGACCATCGCCCTTATTGGCCTTTTACATTCATTTGTTGTTGAATTGATACCTCTGCTATCTGTCTTTTACTCTCCACTTTGATCAGGTGCAAAGATGAAAGGCGATAGTGTTCATGAAGTCATACCAAGCATGTGTCAGATATATATCCTTGCAGTGTTTTGTCGCATTGCCAACAGTGCATTCTGATTTGTCCCAGATAAGCTTGTACCTTATGCCACTACTCATAAGTATAAATGTCAAACATGCTGCTGAAAGCTTTAGTGAGAAAAAATATGCATATCACACATCTACCAAACCATTTAGCGTTTTTTAACATTTGCCTGTTTAATCAGGGCTTTAACATTTAGTTGAGTTCAACCCTGACTGCAGGCTGTCGGCTTTCTGCAGTTTACACTGTAACTTCTGTAAAGGCCATCTGCCTCTATTGATGGATGCTGCTCCACAAAGCAGCCAGACAGCAGAGAGTTTCCCAGTCGCTTGTCAATTTTAGAGCTTTAATGTAATGTCATAGATTTCTGCCTGGGGTTAGTCTCTGCTATTGGGCCTTTGAGGTCTTAAAAACTGGACTGAATTAGGTGCTGGATTAGGATTTGAATGCATGCGCAAATGATGTATGTTAATTGTATTTTTGAACTGAACTCTCTTCATATTTTTTTCTCTGTAAGTTTTTGTTTGCTATAATCTGAGTTTTCTTTTAAATCACTGCTTATTCTCTTATTTTGTTGTGTTTTATTGTTTTATTTTTTTTTTAGTTATGAACAAATAAAATAAAAAGCTACTTTAATCTCAAATATCCTGATTTTAAACTAGACCCAACTTCCTTCCTCTAGCTTCAGTTAAAGATTTTCATTTTCTTTTTTTTTGTTTAGTGAAATGAAAGAATTGCTTATCAAACTTGGTGTTTTTAAAAAGTCAGTGATATTAGATTATTCAGCTGTAAGTTTCTGATGTAAAAAAAAATAATAAAATTGTGAAATAGCCTTTTTTGCTCTGTTGAAATTGAAGACCTGCCTCAGCATTTTTGTTACGTGGTTTGTGAAAAACATTCACGTCTTCAATGTTAAAAACACATTAAAATATCTGGAAAATTTAGTTTGTAGAAGTGTATAATTTTAAAAATTTCCTTAGTTTTGTTGTTAAATACTAAAATAAGGATTCAAAATGTAGCGAAGTGGAGCCTAATTTTCCAGTGATTCAGCAATGTTTTTCCCCTTTTTCTCTCCACTCATGCCTTCAGTCTCGACCTCACAGACATAACACACACTTAGACAAAAACAACAAATTGCAAGGGAATGAGAGTATCTTCCTGTCAGTCTTTGTGTAAATATGATTAAATAAATGCATTTCTTTTCTTCCCAGGTAAATCATGACAGAATATAAGCTGGTTGTGGTGGGAGCTGGTGGTGTCGGCAAGAGCGCGCTTACGATCCAGCTCATCCAGAATCATTTTGTGGATGAATATGACCCGACCATTGAGGTAAAGAACAAAATCCAAAGTTATATTTACATGTATTCTTTTTTTGAAAAAGCACATTTAGTCAAGTTTCTAACTATCCAAGTGGCTTTGCATACATGTCGGGAATAGGCGGGTGCAAAACAAGGAGAAACCAAAAAAAAACCAGGAGTCCGCAACAGGCTCAACAGGTTTTCAGCTCTGAAAGGACACTAAACAGGTTTATAATGACTTTCCATGTCTGGCCGCCTGCCCGGTTTTTCCGAGTGCCAACCTTTCTTGTGCGAACTCTCCTGTCATGCTTTCAGTCAATTATTGATGTGTCGTGGCAGGTTGGAGCGCGCCTATAGATTACTTAGATACAAGATAGCATCTGAGGGTATTGCTTGTCAGGGGAGCAGTTGGTAATTATTTCTGGTGCTACCGTCTGAATGTGGCCATCAGTGCGATGAACAACGGGAGTACTGTGACGCTGCCTGGCACATTGTTGTAATTTGAGCTCTTCCAGAAAATACAGTGCTGTAATGCAGCTAGAGATGGAGCTTAATAAAGAAGAAATAGATTAGAAACTGTCACCAGTCATTAATATAGTTTTCCAAACACAGTCTTTGTTTATTGTAAAATCACACCTACCTAATGCTGCTGTCTCATGATTCTGGAGTTCTGATCAGTTTCTGGGTTTTCTTACTTGTTCCACTTTCAGGACTCCTACAGAAAGCAGGTGGTTATTGATGGAGAGACGTGTCTGCTGGACATCCTGGACACTGCAGGTCAGGAGGAGTACAGCGCCATGAGGGATCAGTACATGAGGACAGGGGAGGGATTCCTCTGTGTTTTTGCCATCAACAACACCAAGTCCTTTGAAGACATTCACCACTATAGGTGAGTTGGGAGACCAGATGGGCTGTGGACTCTGCAGTGGGTGATTCCACATCCAGTGGTGTGGAATTACTGCTGGATGATGAAACTCAGTCAAAGTATTAGAAATTTAAGCAAATCTTTATGTCCTGTGGAAGCTTTTGGATACAATTATGAAAGTTGTGGAAAAGACGATTAAAGAATCAACAATCTGCTGTCAGGAATGTCTGAGAGAGTTAGTCCTCTTTTAACAATCAGACTCCATCAGTTGTCTGCTTGTTGAAAATTGTAAATCAATAATTTCCCCAGTCGAAGAGAAGATGCTGTCGATGTAGTAAATATTATATTGCACCATGCCTTATTAAAGCTGACGCCCCATGTGACTGATCAGGCTGAATTGCAAGTTTTTGAGTCCAAAAACACAGTAAAATATACCGTAACATATGTTAACTATGGACACACAATCTAGGAAAATTGTTGTCATCGCAACATCATTGCATGCAACATAAATGATGGGACTGTTTTTCTTTTTTTAACGTAAAGAGGTATTTTTTTTTAACTACTTCAGATAAAAACTGTCAAAAGTATCTATTTTGTTGGCAAGGAAAGAGTGCATTAGCTTTTTTATTTATTTATTTATTTTTTTTTATTTTTTTAGTTAACCATAACTATAGCTAGATTGGCCAGCAGTGTGCAGAGCTGCTTTAGTCTGTTTCATGTGCCTGAAGAAAACTCCCAAGCATTTTTCTGGCATCTTCTGGCAGTAAGATCATATAAAATTTTAAAACTTTTAAAATTCTGGTTATTAGTAACTGCCATGACTTCAAACTTTTAAGGCCATAATGAGGTCAGCCTGCCTCATAAAGTCTCACTGCAGTAAATACACAGCCTGGCAAAAATGACTGTGTCCAACATGAAAGTCAGAGTTGGAAGCAACAAAATGACAGATGAAAGGGAGGTGTGCTGGAAGGTGCGGATTTATTTCAGCTTATGTCGTCGTCAAATAAACACAGTCACCTGATTTCTCTAATGAAAGAAACTGTTTCGTTTTCTTTATTACCCAACTACTGGTTTTGAATACAAGCTTACTTTAATTTGAAAAAGTAGAGCTGCAAAATGTATAGAATTGCAATTACCATTGTAGTATCAATGAGTGCAATATTGCAATTTGGTGGATGCAATATTTACTAAACTCACATTTGAGGTGTCTTGTGTTTAAACTCTGCTTAAGAAAGATGCTAAAATTAGCAGTGGTTATGCCAAAATCGCCACCACTAATTTTAGCATCTTTCTTGGTGGTGGTGATGCCGTTTGTTGTGGCGACACATTTTCTTCTCCTTAGAGAAGAAAATGTGTCGCCGATTGAGTCCTTGCTTTTGTGACAAGGACTCAATCGGCCTTGTCACAAAAGCAGTTGTGACAAGGCCACATTTTCTTCTCCTTAGAGAAGAAAATGTGGCCTTGTCACAACTGCTTTTGTCAGTGTATTATTTAATAAGCCCTAAAACTTAAAATTGTTTATTGTGTGTTTGTCCAGAGAACAGATCAAGCGGGTGAAGGACTCTGAGGACGTCCCCATGGTGCTGGTGGGCAACAAGTGTGACCTCCCTTCCCGAACGGTGGATACGAAGCAGGCTCAGGACTTAGCACGCAGCTACGGCATTCCCTTTATTGAGACCTCAGCCAAAACACGGCAGGTACGTGTCCCTCCCAGGACTTCTGTAGGATTGACTTTGATGTAAAATTTAATAAATTATCTGAATCTTATCAGATGTCCTTTAAAATGTTTGATAAATTTGGAGGGAAATGCGACTGTGGTGGTGTTGATCTGTGTCACTTCCTCTGTCTCTAATGGTCTTTTTGTAATAATGTTGCTGGGAAATTTACCAGTTAATGTTTCGGGCCTCATTAAATCCCTTTTGGTTAATTGAATTTTTATTTTATTTATGGGTAATAATGTGATTATTGCATGCCACTTTGTCATGGATATGTGAATTATATTGTCATTAGGACCACCTGCAAAGGGCCCCCAGTAATAATTAATCAGCAAATCAGTTAATTTGTGTCAAGGTGTCTGCATGAAAGGACAAACTGTCAGTAATTACGTGGCGGGTTAATGATTCTGCTTACTGGTCACTGTGACTGGGTGTTGGAAGATTTGCTGTCCAGGCGGTGTGTGCTGTGAGCATGGCCTTAGGAAACTGACTGGCTGATGGAGTGATCTATAAACACATTTTTCCTGGTCTCTGACCCGACCTGAATCACGGTTCCTTCTGGTGGGGGGAAATTAATGTCGCAGTGAATTCCTTGCAGCTTTGGTCACCTATCTCTGCCTGTATGTGTCGGTAATTTCTGTCCACACGGTGTTGTTTCTGTCTGACCAGCTACTGTGCCTTTCTAAAGGAATTTGTGAGGTTTCAGATGATGTCATTAGATTTTTCTGGATAAAATGTCATGCTTTGCACAAAAGAGACTAAGCTGCTAATGCATTCACACATTTTATGAGACTAAGAAAGATTCCAGTGCCAAACTAGGACTGCTGCCACAGACGGCTCTTGATCAGTTTCATGAAAAACTTCCAAAAAGCATTTTGCAATTCTGTAACCAACAATTAGAACCTCTCTTCCTTTAAATGCTCCATCATCCTCCTCTAGTCTTGGTTTCTGTAAGAGGGACAATATTTAAGGCATTTCTGCAGGGTCTTAAAACATCCAAAATTTAATCACCTCAATTTTAGGCTTTATCTATCCTTGCATTATGTAATTTTTGATGAGAATTTCAAATGTAATTTCATTGAGAGAAAATTAATCAAAAATGTCTTCAGGAAGAAATTTGCCGGGCATTTTTGCCTCTCTGTAATTAAGGGAAATAATTTTGCTCCTAAAGAGAAAATTAGTGATAGTTTCGGGTTATTTAATTCCAAATAAAAACAAGCCTTTTCATCATTATTAAATTACAAAGTTTTACTTACTTAAGTAGGTTATGTAAGTAAGTTATTGGGTGAAAAACATATTTATGTATTAACTTTAATAATCATTTAATCGTTTAAATCATTCTTATCCTGCAAACAGATGTCTAGCATCGGTGTGTCTCTAAAGCCTGCTTTAGCAACTCTCAGTGTTTGAAAGCTCTTTATAATGCGGCTAGTAGCCGCTCCTTAATCGTTGCATAGTTGTTTCTTTTCTTGTAGAATTTCTCTGAAAAGCAAACGTACTGGTTTCGCACTGGAATCATTATTTCTGCTACTACAGGCTTGGAAACTGGAAAAACTGCATAAAAATATAATACACATTCAAAATGTCCGGCGTAGACTGTGATCTGTGTGTCTCAGTCCGTCACCTCTTTAGCACTGTAGATTACTTATCAAGACTATGAAGAAGGGATGCACTGATTGCTCAGATGAAAAGCCTAGTTTCAGTTTGACTGGCGAGTGGTAAGATACTTTTTTTTCTTTCAGTTTTGACTCAAGTTATGCATATATTTTTTTCTATTCCTAAAATCATGGCCTTTTTTTGTTTATGCATGAACACAGGTAAGCTGTAAATTCTTAAAGTTTTTTATTTTTCAACTGGACTGTGAAGAAAACTACCATTTGCAACGTCTTAAAAATAGATGGATCAATCACCAGCGTTGAATAGAGGCTGAATAACTGGAAGGAATCTGTTCTCTATTGAGCCATGCTGCTCTCTTTACCAACAATTACTAGCTACGATTTAACAGAAAACTGTAAATGAATATTCAAAAGTTGAAATGGTAATTTACTAAGTCTTTTATTTCTTTGAAGTGTATATTTCAGTTTAAAGTCATTTGAAATCCTTAAGTTATGCAATGTTTTTGCGTTATATAACGACAATCAGTGAATCTCTTCTTTTAAGAAGCCAGAATCATAAAGCGGAATCAATGTTTGCTTGATTCTAATCAGAATATAAATATTTTGAATAAAAATAATTTTGTTTGAAATAATCACTGCTGTCCGAGCCTGCAGAGAGCAAATTATTCATAATCAAAGAGTGATTGGCAAAACAAACGATTCCACACGCCCAATATGAAGTGGACCAAAATGTTTGTTTCACTCCTTTGTGTTTGTAGTCTGTAACACGCGCATCCATACAGAATTGTTGCCCTGCCTTCCTCTGCATTGAGGAAAGTTGTGTCTTGTACTGCAGAGAGTGGAAGATGCCTTTTACACTCTGGTACGGGAGATCAGGCTGTACCGCCTCAATAAGATCAGCAAGGAAGAAAAGACTCCGAAGTGTGTCAAGCTTAAAAAGTGTGTTGTGATGTGAGAGGGGTAAGTGTACGCAGCCGCGCGCAAACCAGCTTTGTCTGTGTTAGTGGGAGGCCCACGGAGGAACCGGTGGACGGTGACGCTTCATGTGTTCTCAAAGCTGTAGCTGCTGGTTTCTGTAAAGGTTGTGGTGATGCTCTAACAGGAGGCTGAAGCGGCTGATTTCCTCTTCCTTTAGTGTTTGTTTGCATTGTAGGTGATTATTATCCAAGGACATTTTCACACTGAGTTCATTTATTAAGTCTGTACAGCTTTGAATCACTCCAGCTGGTATGCTTTTCAAACCAGGGATGCACCAGTATGAAAATTTGGTCTGGTGCGGCCAATTATTTCCATCTACCGCTATCACTGTTTCTCTCTCCAACTTTATGGAAAAAGTGTAGTTGTTTTTCCTACCCTTTCAACATCGTGAAACAATCACACAGCTGAGATTAATTCAAAGAAACGTCCTACATTCCTGCATCACCTCCGCATTGCCAACTCACTTCCCTCCTAAAACACCATTGGTAATGTATTGGAAATAAATATTGCTGCTAAAAAATGACAAACATCGTCCGATACCCATATCAAAGCAGACAAATCTAATCTAAACTAGTCTAACAGTTTATTCTTGCATCTTCCCTTCTTCATGAAGGTGCATTTGTAAAATTCTGTTTCCATAATCAAGTCAAATTGACGACAGTTTGATTGTGTGAAAAAGCCTTCAGTAAATGGTCAGGGTGGACATCCAGTGTGAAAGTGTCCAAAGGGGGATGAGCAAAGCGGTTTGGGCTGGTTGGTTGGGACGTTATTGTCAATGTGGGACTAAATCATGCTGAAATGCTTGATGTGACGCAATAAACTGTCAGATCTGTTATCACCAAAGAATGTGTCTCTCCCAGATAAGAGCCCCTCTTTTTTTATTTCAATAGGTTTTAATTGTCCTGCTGTTTTTTTTTTTAAAGCTCTTCACCCAACCTGTTTGTTTTCTTTTTCTTTTTTTTGAAGATGGTCACATTTACTGCACCATCTGTTTTGTACTCACACTTGTGATACTATGGCATCAGCAGACACTAGCTGCATTAACAAAAGCCTATTTTCACCTCTATAATTGAGAAGGAAAGCTGAGAACTGAACTCCTGGGGTTAAACCTGCTCGCCCCCATTAAGTTCAGACATGAGGGGCTTAAAGTTGATGAGCTGTTTCAACTGTTACCAAATTAAATACCAACTGGTCTGATGGAAGCTAGAAAGACTGTTTCTAATATTGAAAGAAAAAGTGGTTCCATCGAGTTATTAAGCTAATCACTTGTGGTCGGACGGAGGAAAATTAGCTTGTGTGACTACAGCTACTGTTTGTGCTGCTGATGGTGCCACCAAAGATGGTTGTATTTCAGCCTATTTTTTTGCAACATTTGTGTTGCCTAGCAGATGTATTCATATCCCCTAAATCTTTTCACATGTGGTCAGATTACAACAACCTCAAGTGTATTTTAAGTTATTGGCCAAAACAAATCCACACGTTTGTTAAACCTACAAAGACCTGATTACCCATCCCACACTTCATCCGAAGCTGAACATTCAACATGCAGTCACATGTTGAATGTTTTCAAAATATCAACATTGCTGTCCGAGCTCACTTCTGCAGCAAACTTCAGACCAATCACACAACACTTCTCACAGAGCTCTGTCGAAATGGTTTGGCCAGGTCTTTGTTGAGAAGGGGAGCCAGATGACTCTCGAACAAAATGATGCAACTTTTGTTGCGACTACATCAACGTGAGCCAATTTTGACAGTTCTGATCCCAATTTTGACATACTTCTGATGAAGTATGAGAGCCCATTGTAACTCTGGAGAAGCTGCAAAGATGCGCAGTTCAGGTGGGAGGATCTGCTGATATGACAGCTATTGTTTGTCCACTTCACAAATCATTTAGTCACTGAAAAGGGGCAAGAAGAAAGCCAAGACTTTTGTTTGCAGTTTCCCACAAGCCATGTAATGGGGGTACATCAAACCTGAGGAAGAAATACTAACTTACAATAATAACTGGAAGGAAGTCGTGGAGAAGTTAAGAGTTGGGTTACAAAGCAATATCCAAAGCTTTAAACATGTCTCAGAACAATGTTCAATCCATGAGAAAACTGAGAAGTAGTTATGAGGTCTTTTGTAACTCTGGAAGAGAATCTGTCTGCACTCTACAAACTGGATTTTATGGAAGGGTAGTAATAAGGCCAGAGCATTGCAGTTTGCTACAAGCAAGTGGGAGGAGGTGCTATGATCAGATTAGACCATAAAAAAACTTTTTAGTCTGGACGCAAAATACTAAGTGGTGGAAAACTGATACTCCACTATATCCTGAACACACCACTTTAAAATGAAACGTGTTGGTAGCAGCATCATGCTGCGGGGTCACTCTTCTTTAGCATGAATAGATAAGCTAAATCCAGGAAAATAGTGAACAAAAACCTGCGAGAGGCAGCAAAGGACTTGAGATAAGACAGAGGTTCACCTTCCAGCAGGATGAGGCTGCTTTAGATCATGGCATATTTTTCTGCCAGAATGGCCCAATCAAAGTCCAGCCATGAATCCAATTGAGAATCTGCGACAAGATGCTATAGATGTTCTTGTTGTGCTCTGTCTATTTGACTGAGCTTGACCTATTTTACAAAGAAGACAGGAGACTAGATAAGCAAAGCTGCTAGATAAATGATCTAAATAATCTGCAGATTCAACAGCAGCCAAAGCTCAATCTGCAAGAAACTTTCCAAGTTATTTGTTGAAAAAGTAAATGTTAACATCATTTGTCATTTACTTTCCACTTGACATATTTGTTCCATCTTCTGGCGTTTCAATAAACCTAAGTTTGTGGTTGTTGTGTAAACATGTGAAAAAGCTTAAGGGGTGTGCATACATTTGCACGGTTCAGTATCTCACTCTTCATTTTTTTTTTTTTTTTTTTTAAAACTTTTTCTAAGAATGACCAATTGTTTTGTTTTTTCTTTCCAGGGCGTCGATGATGCCTTTTACACATTAGTCCGAGAAATCCGAAAGCATAAGGAGAAGATGAGCAAGGAGGGCAAAAAGAAGAAAAAGAAGTCCAAGACAAAGTGTATACTCATGTGAATAACCACCCTCCCTTTTTCAAGACAGACTAAAACAAAAACAAACAAAAAAACAAAACAACAATGTTGAACAGCTCAAAGTAATAACATTTTGTACATTACACTAAATTATTAGCCTTTTTTTGTTCAAACCTTCCTTAATAAATACTAACCCCTACTTGATTCTTCCATTCGGACATCAATAAGCTTCATTTCCAGTGTAGTGCCAGATGCTGACCTGTAAGAACCAGATGAGCCAGATTTATCTCCCTCTCTCTTTTTAAAAATATAGCAATTATGTTGGATTTTTCACATTGTTGCCGAACCAGGAGAAAACTGTATTACCAATTATATTTGACAAATTATCTATTATGATTCAGTTGTTTTTACTGAAATGCCACCACCTTTGGTTGTATGGGATGCCAAAGAATGAAAATTCATCCCGTTTGTGTAGATAAACTGGACCGGAGGAAAGACCAGTACTGAGCCCAGTAAGGTCCAAATGTCCCAGCCACTGTGGAATTTCCCCATCTCTTACCTGTTCCTACCCCTTAGTTTTGTCACTGATACGTATGTGTATGTGTGCAGACTTCTAATCTGTTTCCCCTCCCCCCAAGTGTCTAATACCCTAGTTAGCCATTAATTAATTAATTTGAAAATTGTCATTGCTTTGTATT
This sequence comes from Girardinus metallicus, assembly GCA_903067095.1. Lineage (NCBI taxonomy): Eukaryota > Metazoa > Chordata > Actinopteri > Cyprinodontiformes > Poeciliidae > Girardinus > Girardinus metallicus. The sequence goes on from CAEGAE010074550.1 coordinate 36,946, forward strand.
GTGTGGGGAGTGATTTCATGCCTAAATGAGAAAGTGTTTTTTTTTTTTTTTTTTTTCCTTGCATGCTTTGTGTCCTTGATGACATGTGGATTACAAACTGCCTCTGGTTGATGCATTGAGGAACTCAGACTCTAATTTTCAGGTTTTTAATAAAGAGCATTCAGTAATTTCTTTTGTCAGAATATATATATTTTTTAAATGATAGATTTAAAAGATCGATTATAATTTTTACCCAATGCTGTTTTATGTTGCAGTTTTAGGCCTTGTTTAATAAGATCCTTACAAAAAATATCATTTCATTTCTGCTTGTAAACCGTCTTCATGCTCCCAGCTGAAGATTTTTACATTTTAACTGTTTGCTCAGATGTAAAAAGTAATTTGTTTTGTAGCAGAATAGAAACTTTTTTGAAAGCTGCAAGGAAAAATTTGACTCTGTTCAGAGTCCCGAAGGTTGTTAACACTTAAGGAGTAACGTGTGGAGGTGTTTGAAATTGGCCACCTCGCTATAATTGGAATGGATGTTTTTAAAATGAGGCACAAATTGCCATGAAATAGGTTTTTAGACATAAATGTCGGAGTTAATCCAAACAATTAATCCTAGTTTCTCTCAGGTCAGGCAGTGTCACCTTTGTCATCGTATCTACAGACCGAGTGTTTTTATTTGCCTTTTATCATTGCCTTAGGTGCTACGTTTAGACACTTATTTTGTCCTGAGTTGTACCTAAGAAATGCACAAATTAGCTTTAGGGGTGAAATGCTTATGTCACAGAAAATTGGGATTTTGCATTTGGGATTAATGAATTTTGACCCTGCTATATTATTACCTCCTGTTTTTTCTTCCATGAAGTTGATAAATACCTGATGCAATTTTAATGAGATCCTCCTAATAATGATATGTTTTAAATTTAGTTTTACTGTAACGTTTAAGATGATCCTCCTTTTATTGTGTGCCAACAGCTGATTTCTAAAATGTATCATTTATACCTGGATCGTATTTTAATATCCTTTGTATAGTTGTGATACCGAAAAGGTTTCATGTTTTGTAAATTGTGCTTCGTTTCGTTTGGTGTGTCTTTAATGAATGTTGCTTTAATGGAGTTATGCTCCGCTCTGTGTTTGTGACTGGAGAGTGTGTCTGGGTTCAGGTCTGCAGAGGGGAATGAATGACCACTTTACAGTCTATCTGTTGTGGGGTGACTTAGAGTGGTGATCTGATCTCGAAAAGGTCTCTTTTTTTTTTTTTTTTTTTTTTTTTTTTTTGCCATGAATCTTACCACTCCTATTTAATGTGTAATAAAGAACAAAGTAAACAGAAACCAAGCTTCTTCTTTTTTTTTTTTTTTAAACCTCTGATTTTGTTCGCAGTTACCATCCATTCAGTTTGTTCAGGGGTAAAATGGCTGCCTATGTTTTCTGTGTCTTTTTTGTGCTGCTTTCCTTACCTCTGTTTTGCTCTACTCTTTTCACTACTTGCACTATTCCATCCTTCCAATCTTTAGTTTTTCCAGACTTCATGGTTAATGCCTGCCCACTGTAGAAACATCCATTTATTATTTATTTTAAAATTAACATAAAAGACTGAGAACTCTGGAAAGTTGATGCTGGACTAGTTACTTGGAATAAATGTTAGAAATCTGTTCATTCCCAAAATGCAATTGTCACAGATAAAACAATTTTTTCCCTTTAACAGAATGGATTACGGTAATTATTGTTATTATTATTTTTTAGAATTTTAACATCTTAAGTGGATGTCATTGTTTTCATGCCAATGTCAATTAAACATTTTTAGTACATATTTTTTTGTAAAGAGACAGAAAACAGACACGTCTTGCTGGTCAAAGGTGATCACACTTATTTGTAAGTTGTTAAATGCTCACCAGATGACATGATGCTATATATTTATATTAATATTTGCATATAATTTTTTAAACAAAAAGAAAATGCATTCATCCAGAACAAGCCCAGACCGTGGGAAATTACATCCATAGTTTACTGTAGCAGATAAAATGGTTAAACAAGCTAACAAAAAACAAGCAAAGTGGATGTAGATGGCCAGTGTAGAGGCCAGAGGTTTAATTGCTTATTTGTTGTTGCTTTTCTATCAAACACAAATGGCAAAAAATATTTTATCAGTTTGCGGTATGTTCTTATTTCTTCCTAGGTTCATATCTACGTTTCCCAGCAGGTGGTGCTGTTTAACTACTCTAAGTTAGCATTTAGGGCACAGTCTTTCAAAGTCTTCTAGTTTTCACTTTTTGAAGTTTACATTTTCTTCACCCGGTGCTTAATATGTTTGTTGGGTGAAAGGCTTGTGAACATAGTTCACAGCACAGGATCTATGCTAAACTTTTAGTTTTTTTCCTCTTCCTCATTTTTTATTCTAAAGTGAAAATAGTTTCATGAATTTCCAGGGTTAAAATCCCAGCCCTTCTGTATGTGTTCTCCCAATAAATGCCTTTATTTTAGTAACGTAGTCTCTGTGACCCTGTGATAGATTGGCGACCTGTCCTATGGCCTCGTCCATTGACCCCTGAAGATAACCCCCAGTACCCTGCAAGGTTTAAGCATGTATAGAAAGTAGCTTAGTGGGTTTTGGTAGAAATAAACTAATGTTCTGATTACAAAGTTGCTTTGAAGCTTCTACTGCATTTGACTGTGTTAAATTAAAAATAACAACAAAGATAATTTTATTGAATTAGTGTTGTAAAAAAAACAAAAACAAAGAGTTCTTCAGTGTCAGTCCAGAGCCTTTGTAATCCATAGAGCCATTTAGACTCATTTCTGCTGAATAAAATTTGTCTACAGCAACAAAACTTACTCGACCTTAATTCTATTAGACGGCAATAGAAGATGCCTATAAGTTTGTGACAAATTTATACAGAGGTAAGGTTTTGGAAGTAGAACTTGCAGGGATGGTTGCTGGATGGACAGATGAGCAAAACATGTGGAGAACTGGACAGAAAAAGAATCTGAAAACACATTTTTTCACACTCCCCTTATTTTGTTTTCCCCATATATTTCTAGATTTGTCCAAACTGCAGAGACCCTTGCGTTTACATTTTTCATGAAAAATAAAAAGAGGTACCCCTTGTACCATTAGTTTTTTCCTTTTGTGAGATTTCAATTCAGATATGGAATAAAATAAATATTTTTTGGGTCAAAGTCATTAAGAGTCATCACAGGGTGGCTGCAGAGCCACAGGTTGCAGATTCACGGTCTGAACTCTTTAGGGGAACACAGTGCAGTTCTGCTTCACCCGGTTGTCTCCTCCTCTGTCTACTCTTCTAAATCCTCTTTTGATTTATAGTTTATATGGTCTCATTGTTCCTATCGGAGTTTTCACCAGGTTTTCCTCCCATAATACCATCGATATTTTACACCAGAGGTGCTGAAAATGCCTGTATGACATGACTGCATAAATTGCAGTAAATTAATTATTTTGATATTTATAAACACAGTTTACACAGAAAGAAACAAACATCACAGATAAAGCTCTCTACCAAAGTTTCCTTGAAATATTTAAAACTGTCACATTACAAATACCTGCAGTTAATGTATTTTACTGGGATTTTGTGTGACAAGCCAACCCAAAGTACCATTGGTATTTGTGGAGTGAAAACGTTGGAAGCAGCATCATGCTGTGGCAATGCTGTTGTTCGTCAAAGACAGACATGGCAATCAAACTGGAAATTGGATATGGGGAAATCCTTGAATGAAAACCTTTTAGAGACTACCGTGACTGAGGCTAATCCAACATCAGGTCATCCATTCAGCTTCATTGAAATGCTTCTTTGTGTTAAATCCCAATAAAACACATTGAAGAGTGTAGCTGTAATATGTCAAGATGTAAAAAAATGTTGAAGGTGTATGAAAACTTTTGATATGCACTGTGACTAATTAGTCTTTTTTTCATTACATGAAACAAACTGAGTTCTTGCTCTAAACTCTGATAAGATGAAAAACATCCACACTTAGCGGGGACATATTCGTCAAATATTATCCCTATTAAAAGCAAAGTATGATTTTACAATTTGCAGAAATGCGTATTTTTTGTACGCTGGTGGTCAAGAAATCATCAAAGACAGCAGATATAGTGTTTGAAGACCCTTTTAAAAAGATTGTTTCTTTGGATTTTTTTTTATCAAGCAGATCAAAGAGTTACTCAGGGTCATCATTAAAATGTCTGATTTAGAACGACTTTAAATCAAGTATGCAAAACTTCCCAAGTTCATTTATTCATGTTTAGTTTTAAATCAACGCAATAAACAACTCTGAATATGTTTAATTCAGCTGGCCTGGTTAACTCATGACTCCAAAGGAGAAGCCATGAATTTTTCGCTTCCTTCCTCTTGGATCAGAATGCTAATACAAGACAGTAAACTTGAAAGAAATTCAGTTGGCTCTCAAATTAATGTGTAAATCCTTGCTTCTGCTTTTTGAATATCTGTAGGAGTTTCCCTAAGGCCTGTTTGGTTCACCTAGCAAGCTTTTTTCTCTTATAAAAAGAAATGAAGTTTGCTCTTTGCTCGCATTGTGAGCTCTCTGTCAATGAAAACAGGACTGATCAACAAAGTTATTCCTAAGAAGCATTTACAAAAATCGAATGAACAGTGCAGAGAAAGTTAACATACCTGAACTGAAGCATAGATAGGAAGGGTTTTTTCCCCTTTCCTTGTCAGTCATCGGTGTCTCATATTGAAAATCCACCCAACAAAAAAGTTTTTGGAAGAAAAACATCACAACTTGGCAGCATGCTTTTGGACATACCAAAGCCTTTAGATGCAGGATGTAAGAGAGGTCAACATGACACTGTGCAGGCATATTTTCTTAAAAAGTCTTATCCTTATTTACCACCACTGTGACAGAATTTGCCCTCTGGCTGCAACCTGCAGGATTGTATGCAGAGGGATGTGCTTGTTTAGTAATATTTTGTAAAGGGAGATGTCATGTAGCGTCAGAGATGAGATGTTTTCCACAGCAGACTTTCAAGAAGTAAAATGCCAGCCAGATCATGACAATAGACAGTATACAAGCTTCAAAAGGACAGCAGGCACTGCTGTGGTAATTAGCTTCAAAACAGTGTTCTGAGGAGGCAGCTTCTGTTGCCACAATGTCTCTGAAAAGTTTACATACACTCATATTGGGATTGAATGTCAAATTTGGACTTTTAATGACACATTTGCGGGTGGAATGATGGACCATCCAGCCGTTCGGCCACATATACATATTTCAGCCTATGAAATAGGCCTTGGTGGTTCCTGGCTTGTTATTCACCAGTTATGTTTTATGTGAGATTGACAGTTTGGGTTAGGTGTTTGAAACTTTGGCAAGGATCTAGGCCTGTCACAATAACAATAAAAAAGACCAAAAAACTAAATTCTAATGAATATTTAACACTGGAACTGGAAGACTCTTTTATTATCTAAAATAAGTAAACAAAACTTCAGATAAGTTTCATGATTTGCTTCTAGCATGTCATGATTACACTAGAATCTTTTTGATGTTGCCAAAAAGCATTTGTGTATCTGCACAACTTTTAGAGAAATGTTTTAACGCATATTAGCTGATATATTTCGGCCTCTGTTTATAGTTTTGACCGAGCCAAACCAGCCCCTTGTACTATGCCTTATACAGGGCCCATTGGTTGTCAGTTATTGAGAAACAATTACTTCCTGGAGTTGAGGACTTTGTCGAAGGTTTCAGTTTTACCCAATCACTAACATTTGCCCGTGACGTCTATAATGCACCAATTTGATGCATATGGAAATTACCTGTGCCATGAAAAAAAACATCCCCACTGCAAAGAGAGAAGTGCCGAGCCAAATGACATGGCTGCTAATGTTAATTCAAAATTTGGAATCGTGGTCAACACAGGAGGCAATCCAAGTGAGTAGGAGAAAGCCCAGACTATGAAGCGAGGTTTGAATAGAGCAGAAAAGCACAAGAAAGCAACAACCAAGTTAGTTTTGACCATGTGTGGATTCAAACTTGTTTTCCTAATACTTGACTTTGAATTCTTTAAAGTTGATTGTTGCCTGACTCTTCTCCCCTGGAAAAAAAACCTGTTTCAAATGCCTCATTAAAGGCCCAAAGATAACATGACAGTTGTGCTCATGGTGAGTGCATGTAAACTTTATTTTCAGATTTTTATGAGCAATGTATGTCGCCTTCGCTGCTCAAATCATCATCATCTTAATGAATCCTTATCCTATAAATAAATTTAAAAAAACAAGCGTTTTAAGCTGCTTTGTTTCAATAGGTCATTTGTGCAGGTTGTTTCATTGACAGTTAATTTGTTTCCAAACAGTTGCTGTGAACAATAAACTACGTTAACGTATTGTGACAAGCTCCATTACTCTGTCTTTCAAAACAATGGAGCTCCGGTGCCTGCCACACAGCAGCCAAGAGTGAAAAAGAGAGGAGATCTAATGAATTATGCAGAGAGAGCTTTCTCTCAGCCTGACAGTCTGAAACCTGCCTGGAGAAAATTGTAAGAGAAGTACGAGTCAGTGCAGCCATCACAAATCCCCCTCCCATTCCCCCAAGGGACCGTCAAGGCCAAGGCCTGTCAGTCAAGTACTCTCTTCCTAAACTGTAATCTGGGGACAGCACTTAGAAGGCTGCAGGTCCAATAAAGCAACCAAAAAGATGCTCAAGAAACTGCTGGAGCTGTGGGCAGCTGACGAGGAGAAAGTTGGTGGTAGGAAGACAAGAAGCAAGTGTTCCCAAATCTGGTTGGAATAGCAGCCTTGTCCAAAACTGTGAAGACAGCTCATTCTCCTTCACTAATTCTAAGCATGCGCAGAAGAGCCAGTTCACAATTACCAGACCGCCTCACCTCTGCCTTGTTAGTGTACTGAACAAGAGAATTTCCTTTTTACTTTAATGAAGTGTGGCTTCCCTCCCTGGCAGGCAGCAGAGTGTGGGGTAGCAAGAGCGTAGTCTGGTAATGAGAGGCCAGAAGGTTTAGGTGTCTTCAAAACCGCAATACATTGAAGGGACTTAATGCAGTCTTGTTTTCACTTGCCCCTGGAGGAAAACAGAGAGCCGGATGAATATTCATGGAGCGGTGATGAATTGTGTTGCCTACAGCTTTGTGCCACTCTGAAAGCCCTCATGCTGCTTCTTTTATCACAGGAGGTCCTTTGAGCTGAACCTCGCGGGCCGCGATGCAGTGGCTCAGTATCCAGCTACCAATTATCATCCGAGATCATTAACTTGTTATGTTGACACAAACACTGCAATTTCAGATGCCCCTCTTTATTCAAATGACCCTGTTCATGAGGAGTATCTGGTTGAGTTGATTGGATTTTTTTCCCTCATCCTTATTCCTCTGTGTGGCTCACAATCACTCAACAAGTTATGTTTGGATACAAAATTAATGAACCGTGTGCAATACTTTGAACTGCGTGCATGTTGTATTTGAGGATGGCTAAACAGGCCTTATGATATCGTTCAAAGGGTGCATCAGCATAAATTGATACAGTAATGGCATGATGATCACAACCACTCTTTCCAAGCCTTGTTACTGCTGGAGCTTTTCCAGATTTTGTCATGTCACAACAACAAATTTCAACTTTTTCTGTGTCTTTTAATGCAATACGTATATAACTATATATGCTGCTCTGGGCAAGTGCCCATTTGTGCTGATATTAAGCACTGCCACCTGAACCATTTTATTATGCCTCAAACTTTTTGTAATATGTGTTCATCATCAAAAGACTCAGCATTATGTCCTGACGTTTCAGCTCAAGTTCAGTCAAACTTGATGATGAACATGAGAACATCAATATTCAAGATCTGGGCTTTGACTGAGCCATTCTAACACATTAACATTTTTTGATCTCAACAACTTCATTGTGGCTCTTGCTTTATGTTTATAGTTGTTGTGCTGTTGATAAGCTACAGATATTGCTTTCAAACCCAACTCCACTTCAAACTGCTCCACACTTTTATCCCTGGCCTGTCTGCTGTTTTCCTTGGTCTTCATGATGTATTCTCTCTACTTTTCTCTAAGAAACATCTGAGATAGATTTATTAAATTACATAGGGGTAGTGTTTATTTATCAGTCGGGTGAAGGGTGGTTTGTTCCATTGGCTTTTAAGTGTCATACTCTTTAACTTTTCACTTGTAAAACCTTCACAACTTGGCAAATCAATCAGTGCTGTTCAACCACCTAAAGTCATATTAAGACACAATTGTTGTAACATGGAAAACTGGCTGAATAATTTAACAAGACACTGTGCATTCAGGTAGAATTTTCTTCATAATGGTGGCACTGGACATGGAGAGAAAAGGAACCAGGGACGGAGGATGAGTTGGGTGGCTGTGTGGACGACCTAGGGATTGAGCAGCGTCACGTTCCCTCAGCCCCAGACGGGTGATTCATACTAGCTTCATCACTGGCAACAGACAGGACATCCAGGCCTTTATTACCTCCATCCATCACCATCACTTCATCAATCTGAGCTGCTGTGAGCTTGCTCCTCAAGCAGTCCCCAAACACCCATCGAAACATGCTGCTGGACAGAGATTTACACCCACCCACTAACATCCTCTGCCTCTGCCGCTCACTTTAGCACACACAAAACAAGAGAGATGAGCTTATGTGTCAACTTCGGACACGCACACATTTGGGAAGAGTGAGACAGAAAGGAGAGGCGTGTGTTTGCGTGTGTGGACGCGTGCGCGTGTGTGTGTTTGTGTAAAGGCCATTCTGCATGGTGTGAAGTTGCTCCCCTAAGGGCGTCTGGCTGACAGACTATCCTGCATTGTGAAAGCCACTTACACTCCAGCCACATCACACCACCTGCTGCTGCTGACCACTGTGTCAGAGAGGCGAATCATGATGGATACACTAAACTGTGGGAGAATTCATTAAATCACTCCCACTGCTCACACCATTAAAAAAAATCTCTAGCACACATGCATAACACAAGACTTAATTTTCCTTTTAGCTGGACACTTTTACTGTCTAATGCGATCAATACTCGAGTCCCACAATAAATGCTTCCTTGGTCCTGTCAGAGAGGCGTTGTGGGGAAAACACTGTGCTTTGTATGTGAACAGACAAAGCTGGCCTCATTCTGCATTTATTGTTTCTAAAGGGCAACACATTAATGCCCGCATTGCCATGAAAATTTAAAGCCTCAACATTCTATCCTGTTACACAGATGTTAAATGGTTTAACAACTTAGTGAGTGGTCTTTTAGTGATGGTAATGCAAACTTAAACATTGATTCAGTTAAATAAAATACTTAGTGTAACTGCTGGTATCCCTTAATTCATTTTACTGATTTTCACTGTTCATATTGGAAACTTTTACATTAATGTAAGTTTGTGTTAAATTAATTTACATAGCAGTACTCTAATATGTGTGTGTGTGTGCACGTGCATGGGCATGGGTGTGCGTGTATATGTATGTGTGCCTTTTTGTTGTGAGTGGCCAGTGAATGACTCATCTGAAGTCTGGTCAGATGAATTCAAACATGAACATTTTGATCTACCTGTAGAATATTAACCCTACACAACCATCTCCATGCTGAAACATGTTAATGGCTGCATCATTCTGTGGGACTGATGTTTTGAATGGATTTGAGGGAGCTGGTCACAGCCAATGTGAAAATGGATGGAAAAAAGGACACGTCAGCAACATCTAGAGCACATTTTAGCTAAATTAGTTAGCAGGTTTCATATGTTAGTAATCAGTGTGGTGTGTGAAAGTAGATGTCCAACTTTACCACAAAGGTGCTGCAAGGGTTATAAAACCACAGTAGCTTCTTTCACAAATTTGCTGTGTCCCCTTGATGGCTCATCCCAAACTCAATGTCATATGGGTTTTCTTTAGCAGTGGCTTTGCTCTTGCCACTCTTCCTCAACATGCATGTTTGACTTCTGATGACAGTTGTTTGCATTGGATTTTATTCAGAAGTGTAAAAATAAAGTGGGCTGAAAATAAAAGGACCTCGTCCTTTTCAGATTTGTATTTGAGAAAACAAAAAGTGAAAACCATGTTTCCTTTTCATTCAACTTCACATTTATTTTCCTGGAAAAAAAAAAGGTTTGTGGTTGCAACATGACAAAATGTGTAAAGAGCGAAGGACTATTGACATTTTGGTACCACTTTACAATAAGGCTCCCTTTACAGATGGCAAATAAATAGTTCATGAATGGTTTGTTAATTCATCTCTTAGTACTTCATAAATCAGTTATAAGAGGATATTATCCAGGCCAAGAACTCATTTCTGACTACTGAAATATACAAAAATAAAAAAAATGCAATTGCATGATATGCAGTTGTTAGCACTGTTTGCTTGCAGAATTTGAATCTTGTCCGTGAAGGAGACAAAATCTAAAAATAAGAAAATTCCATGTTCTCTCTGTTTCTGTGTGGGTTCTCACCAGGTACTCCAGCTTACACAAACAACAAACACATTAGGTTGTCTTGAATGTAGTAGAGAATGTGTGAATGCATGGTTGTCTGTGATGTGTGTCTCTTTAATGTCTGGCACCCTATTCAGGATGTGCCTCTCACCAGATTACAGAAGACAACAACCCATCACCCTCCTCCAACCCAACCCAGAAGAATTAGTAGGTATTGAAAATGGATGGATACAGAAGGATCCTCAAAAGACTCAAGGCTGCTGCTGCTACCAGTTGCTTTGTTTCTAAAGTAAATTTCAAATTTTTTATTCATAATATACTGCAGATGTCTCAAAATCACTGTCCCACACAGAGGGAATCAAAGAGATGAACTCATTTGAATTAAAGATGAATTGAAGCTGCAGAAAAAAGGAAAAAACACTGTATCACTAGTGAAAACAGGATTAATTGCACTAGTAGGAATTTAAAAACCAGATATCAGTTCATTTAAGATTGGAAAAAGAAAACAATCAGCTGAGGGAAACTTAAAAGCTAGAGAAACAACAGGGTCAAGTGTTTTGGACATCATTAGGAAACACACAGACCCACACACATTTCCCAACTGTGATGACACTGCATATTATATTGTATTTTTACTGAATATCTCATCCGTTACAGTTTATTTTGTTGCTATGTTCAGAGCTATTGACTGAACACTCTTCTGCTTATATTATTTAACGTGTTTGCACAAAATAAAACCCATTTGTTTATTCCCAGGTATCTTCCTTGTCTGTCCTTCTGGCATTCTCAGCCAAACAATCATCATTAAACTTTGGGTGATGAAAAATGTAGTCCCTGAAGCCATGTTTTGGTTGAGAAGGGGATGTAAAGGACAATCACTTCTGGACGTTGTGTCATATTGATTTATGGTTGCTATTATACACTCCTATACCTGCTACGTACACTTTCATTCGTAGACCTTTGTCATACTGTAAGATATGACACAGAGGGCATCATTGGAGAGTCTGAATATGGCTGACTTGGGAGAGATAAATAAATGTTCATGGGAACCGTTTTACTCTTAACCTTGTTGAGTTATTGATTCATGCTAAACACAGCGTTCCACCAGAGGGTGTGCCTTATTCTCTTTCACAAGATGCAATTGTAGTTTACAGAACACCTCAGAATTGACTCATTGATAATAACAGCTTTTCCACAGATAAGTTATAGTGTCTTCTTATGCCCTTTAGATCTAGTCACTGCAACGTATCACCCCCACATATTATGAGAGTTTATGAGAGTTCTTCTGGATAACTACAGAGATTTATTTTATTCACTTTATTTACATTCTGCCAATTAATAGCAAATGTCATCTCAAGGTATTTTACAAGACAAACACATATAAATATATAATAAGTATAACCAAACACTGAAAATGAGATTAAAAGCAGAAAAGTAAAAGCCATTATGCTTTCATGACAAACCTGCATGCCACTCGATTGAAGGTACAGATGAATATGGCTCAGCATCATCAGCAGGACAATAGAAGATTTATGTAAAGAAAACTAGCCCAAGTACTGAACCCTGTGGTACTCCATATATAAATCTGATACGTGATGAAGATTTACCGTCACATTAAACAAACTGGAATCTGTTAAAAACTGCTCTTCTGTAAGAGAACAAGCCTAGATATCAATGTTCTATGTTTATAATTGACAATTTATGCCAAATGTACAAACTCAACAAGTTGGAGCTAATCTCCATCCGTCTGTACATCCATCCATTCATTTATTTATTCATTGTCCCAGTGTGGCCGGGAGGTGCTGGTGCCTATATCCAGCTAACGTTCTGGGCGAGAGGCAGGGTACACCCTGGACAGGTCACCAGTCTGTCGCAGAATCTACAATTAGTAAATGGTAAATATTGATTAATGTGACAAACCCTGAATGGTTTTCAACAGAATTCAACAGAATGATTTAACATTTGAATAAGTAGAAGTTTTTTTTATCTCTCTTCTTACTAATGCATACAAATAATAGAATCAATTTTCCTTGGCTATGTAACATAATATTCTCCTTATGTTTTTGATGTTTGCCTCTGTCAGCTGATCAAAACAATTTCTGTCCCGAAAGAGTTTGGTGCCAGGAGTTGAGCTGGGTTCTCAACTAAAACAGAAACACAGAACACATTAACCTCACAAGCTCCTTTGATCAATATAGTTAAAGCCAGGTTTGATGCCCATTTATAGATTTAGTCAAGATAAATTCTTTTTTGGTCAGTGGCTCCCCCATTTAACCCATAGTATTACCTGTAGAGTTTGAATTTGCATACTTGCTTTTTGTTTGTGTGTCACTAAGCGGATCTTTGTATGGTCAACACTGATTGTCATTTTTGGGAATATTTATTTTAATAGTTTGATTTTAGTTGAGTTGATTGTTGATCCTAAATGCATCTTGAATTTATATATATAAAAAATCATTTAATTGGATAAGTAATTTATCTTTCTGACTGAATTTTAATAGTCTATGAGACTGATTATGAGCTTGATTGATTTATATCCATTGGTTTAATTCAACACAGGTATGTTAGGGAAAATACAGAAAAAAAACACACTGACTGTGGGAGAAACAGTCCTCCTTAGAGATGTTTACCTGCTTGGCCACAGAATGATAAGTGATGACAGAGAAGGGAGATGAAAGCGACAGGGAAAGTGGGGGGCTTAACCGAGGGAGAGAAGGGAAGACACTTAATATAAGTGTCCATCAGCGTGAGAATGTTTGGGCAGTGGTGGTTTCCTTGGTGACAAAGCGAACAGCAAATACAGCAAGAGACTAAGATGTTCTATGCTTTTTGGGGCAGAAGTTAGTAATCCGGCTCAACAAACATCACTTTGAAAATTTTTTTATAGAAGCATCCACTGTGATTTGTTCACAGTTTTAGCATGCGTGTTGGGGTGTGTGTGTAGAAAATGTGCATTAGATCTCCCTCATGTGCCTGTGTGGGTTTATGTGCACCAGGATGTAGGATATTAAATTCACACCCTCACACCAGATATAAATAGGCACACTGGAATAACGGGGGAAACTGGAAAATAATTTGTTTCGCTGGCAGCTATTCAAACTTACAGTCTGTCAAACTAGTGTTATGCAGAGCAAGCAGAACACACAATCTCAGGGTAGATGGGTGGTTTGCAGTGCAATAAATCACATCTTCAGCGCACCGTTTGCTCATGCAGAAGAGATTTATTGTAGAACTGATTGGAGATCATGACACAAATCATCAAATTTTATCTGGCATCTGTTTTGTCTTTGGGATGGGTACCTGTTCTAGGGATTGCATTTACTCACTCATTTGTCACAGAAAATGAGTGAGTGTGCATAAATTTGGTGCTGCCTTGCTTATCTGTGTCACTCTTACAGTGAATGTGTGTGTACGCGTGTATGCGGGGGTGCGCGTGCATGTGTGCGGGTGTGTGTGGTAGTGCCATCTTCTTCTTCATTCAAGTCATGTCACAGGCCAGACACTTCATTGTCAGGAGAGGCTTTCATCGGCTGACTTCAGATGTGCCCGTCATCCAGTCCAATTATACAGAGAGAAATAGGTATTGTTACACTCTAGGGATTGATTCAAGACAAAATAGAAAAGTGGAAAGAAGACTACAGAGCCTTCTACAGTTATGCACCACTTGCTTGAAGTCACTTGCACACGCATACACACCCTCACACACTCCCTTCTTCAGAAATCACATGGCCGAGCAACTTCAATATCTCAGAGATAACAAATCCTTACAAGGTAACGCGGCCCCACTTGTGCCTGCAGTGGAAGGTGTCTGGCAGGTGGGTTACAGTAATTTGAAATGGTGAAGGATGGAGCGCGGCACCTCCGTCTCAGCCTCCCCGTCGGGGTGATAGAAGTTCTTTTTATGGAGATAACTGTGGGTTGATGGAGCAGCTGAGCAATACCGGGCTTAACGATGACTTCAAGCTGTTGTCGAGAGCGGCTCAGAGCCACTCGAGAATCAGTCAACGCCACTGACGCCAACAGTCTTTCTTCTTCAACACTTGCTGCCTTCTCCTTTCTGCTTGTTTGAGTCTCCACACCCCTCTCACACCAAATCCAGAGCGGGTGTCAAGGACCAGCACTTACCTCCAGCCGCTCACGGGGAACGATTCCAGTTTATCTAAAACCATTCCTGGCTTCACACTTGCAGGATGCTGTGCTGCCCTGTTAATCATCATTAAAGATTCAGAAAGTGTAGGGAGAAGATAAGTAGCTGTGGAAAAATTGGTTCTTACCCTTCTCAGGTACTCTTCTATGCCTTCATTTTGCTGCACCCACAAAATTGTTTCACTGCAAATTTGTTCACACTCAAACTTTAAACATATTTTATGAGATATCAAACACAAATAAAAACCCGTTGGTACTGTGGAAGGAAAATGTGGCATGCTTTTTTAATTTTACTTTTTATGTTTTACAAAGGAAACCTAGCATGCTTTTATATTCAGTTTCTCTGACTCTTCACTTTGTAGAACCACCTTTTGCTGCAGCTGCAACTGCATGTCTTTCGGGATGTCTACACCTGCTTTTGCATGTTTGAAAACAGATGGTTGACCAATCTTCCCTACAAAACAGCTACAGTTCAATTACTCTGGATAGAGAGAATCTATGACCATCAACTTTCAATTCTTGTCAAAGATTCTTTGAATTTTTTTGAACTTTACCATCTTCCACCTCTTATATGCTGAAGAAAAGCATGATACTACCATCACCACGTTGGCATGTTGTAAGTGCAGTGTTAGTTTTACTGTACTTCGGTGGAAAATTTAATGTTTTTTTCAAAGGCCAAAAATTATGAGTTTTGTGTCATTTGGCCAGATCATCTTCTTCAACATGTAGCATCACCTCTATGGTTTATGGCCCCCTGCAAAAGTAAATACTTGAAATTAAATACTCTCTTGCCAGTTTTACAGAATAACTAAAAGTTGCAAACTCACAATAGAAGAGTTGCCATGCCAACAGATCTTCCCATCTGAACTGTGGACCTCTGCTATGGGCCTTTTGGCTACTTCCCTGACTGATGCTCTCTTTGGGTGCACTGCCAGTTTGGGTGGATGGCCATGACTTGGTGGCTTTACTGCTTTCTTTCCATTATCAGATGATGGATTAAATGGTGCTCTGTGAAATAATCAGAGGATGGGATACTGTTTTGTAACCTAACACTGCATTAAACCATATAACTTGGACCTCTAGTGCAGTTTTCATGATTTATGTGAGACTTATCCTGAACAGCTCTATTTAAACTTGTACTTATAAATTGTTTAATGTCTGAATCGCTTGCAGTAGGTTCAATTAAAGGATATTAGATTAAAGAAGGTTGAATGCATATGGATGTCAAACTTTTCAGACATTCATTTGTAAAAGATTCTTAAGCCATCTGTCTTTTTGCCTTTCTTTTTACAGTTATGCAGTACTTTATGTTGGTCTATTACACAAAATCTTAAAAAAATGCATCAGATTTTGTGACGGTGGCTTAACAAAAATGTGAATAACTACAAAGAGTTTGAATAGTTTTTCAGGGAACTGTAAACCTCCATAAAACTCAACAGTGAGCAAGCCAAAAAGACTGTATTTCCTCTTCCATTATTTAATTAAGGTTTCTCTGACATATCTTTGTTTATGCACAAGAATTGTGACAGCTCAACATGGCAGACGTCTCAGTTTAGACAATCCCCTTATGTGTAGTCAACCCTGCGTCTCAGCAGCCTCCAGTGTCCTCTCTCGTGAATCAGCTTCACTGATTTGGAACTCAGCTGGCTGAGATGCTGGAGGGCATGGGGAGAAGGGATTTGCTCCTCGGCTTAGTCGTTTCTCTGTGCAGATTCCTACTGGGCCGAGAAAGGAGATTTAAACTTATATGCACTTTCAAATGGGGGCGCACACACTTACACTCACGCACAGCTCTTCTTCTTTTTGGAGGCTTTACAATGAAACAATTCTTTCTCCAATTCCTAGTCCTCCTCTCATACCTGCCATCATAAACTGATTAAAAAAACTATGCAGCAAAAGCACAGCAACAACATAAAAGATTGTTTCTCTCTGCGCTACTGTATCAAAAA
>CAEGAE010074559.1:0-46469 GCA_903067095.1 Girardinus metallicus
CCGGTTGGGCGTACTCCCATGCACCCTCCAGGACCCTGCCGAGGGTGTAGAGCTGGTCCAGCGTTCCACGACCAGGACGAAAACCACACTGCTCTTCCTGAATCCGAGGTTCGACTATCCACAAGCAAAGCTTTTATAAGGAAATAATCATAATTTACCTCAGTTGTTATATGTAAGAAGATAAATAACAAAGTCTACATATTATGTCAAATCTAAATCCATAACAGATTGCAGTGGCAAAAAGAGAGGCCTATTTTATTTTTTACAAAGTTTAACATCACACATGCAGAATAGGAGATATGGCAAGAGTTCAAAAAGCTGTGAGGGATGTCAGTTTTACTTGTATCAAAATATTAATCTGGGACTAAAATGTCCTCAACGGGCTAACAGCAAAACTGCCTTCTTTTAAAAGTAAAACGTCTTTCACTACATATATAAAACTGTAATGCCAGATGGCGCTTGTGAATTCGTTGGTGAAGCTCATCTCCTATCTCTGCCTACACAACACTTCTCAGTATGCAAAACCTTGGCTGGCTTTTAACTTTAGACCAATACTTTGCAGAAGTATGCAGCCCAATAGACACTAAGCCAGTTATATAAACCTTTGCAAACCTTTGCACACCATTAGTGGACAATCATCTGAGTTGACACAACTCAGATGATTGTCGTGCAAGTGTAATGGTGATTATAGAAATGTTCTGTTTTTTTTTTTTTTTTCTTTCACATCTTGTTGATGAGTTATTTTAAACAGATATATTTATTTTTCTTGTCTGGACTTCAGTCTCTGCATAATACGTCTATTTCTTGTTCTCAGTGTTACATTTTAGAAATAATGGAGCAATACTGTATTCACCTATTAGTGTTAAAGTGTCTACTCAGATGATTGACATTTACAGGCAATTTTTTCAGAGAAAACACTAGAGGGACTTTTTACCGCTTCTGCCTAGAGATTCCTTAGGTTTACCAGAATTACGTAGCTGTCTCTATTTAGGAGAAAGGTGCAAATTTTTGTCCTGGACCTAAAAACTCTTAGCCTGTTAAAAACCAGCCCCTGGTTCTGCAATTAGATTTAAACACAGCGTCTAAGAAGGTGTGTGAAATCTAGGTTGTAGTTCTTTTTTTGCCATCTCATTGCAGTTCAGCATGACCTCAAGATGAACTGACTACAACATTTATTTCTGGGAAGACTGGTAACTGTATCACATGTTTTCCACTTGAGAATAATCTTTCTCTCTGGTGAGTGACAGACTTCAAGTAGTGCTTTTAAATCTTCCCAGATTGACAAGCAGTGAAAATTACTTTCGTTGGGCTTGTTGATGTCTTTGGTGGAATGCTAACAATCATGTATGCTCCATCCCGGCAAAGTGTAATATTGTCTTTTTTTTCATGTGAACTACTCTTTGTTCAGTGCGTTAGTGTTTACTTATTGGTCTTGTGATAATCATTATGGTCAAACACTCCAGTTTTAGTTTCACAAGATCACAGGACATAAATGAAGGTCACTGTCCCAGATGCAATCTCCAGTCTGATTCTTTTAAGCTTTGTTTTCTCATAATGGCATCTTCATCTCTGATTGGCCTTTTAACCCATGACAATACTGGACTCATTGCGGTGTGAATAATGATGTTCTCTTACAAGTGTTATTTGGTTGGCTCTCACATTTTGCATGAAAACACATCCTACACAGTTTATTATGAAATGATCTCGAGTTTTACAAACTTCCTAAAGCTGCAGTAGGGAGTTGAAAATGTGAACAAGTAGACCTTACAAGTCCCTCTCCTTGCTCTTTGCTGTGTTACTGCTCTCAGAGTAAGAAGAAGGTTGTGTATCCATTGTAAACACCATACATAAATATCAAGGTTCAGTTACATGTAAATTTAAGTGCTGCAACAAAATATAACCACATAGATGTGACAGGACAGGGCATCTTTGCTAAAGAATATTTAAACTAAGCATTCCACACCCCTCTGCATGCTTCATCACCTATTATTGCGAGACACATTTTTATTAAAGGATGAATCTGATCAGCAGATAATGGAAACTTCTAGTTATTGTACAATAGCAAAGCCAGCTTGTCTTTGCTTTGCTCTAAAGGACTAATGTGCAAATCCTTTGACATTTCAGTTGGGATTTATGCAGAAATATGGGAATTACAAAGTGCTTTATGCTGTATTATATGCAAAGATCATAGGACAGACTCATACTCACTGGACATTTTGTGATGCTCTGCTCCCACTGGCTCATTCTGACACTTTCCTCCAGGGTGGTGCATTTTTTCAGCAACAAATCCCAGCCACAATACGGGTCCCTGGCTCCTACGCAGGCTCTAAAGGGTAGGAATACAATGGCCCTATTAGAGGGGTTTTGTGAGTCTGTTGTGTCTCACAGATGTCTGTGCCTTAGAATGGTATAGATTCAACTAGATAGAAGGAGACAATTGATGAAGGTAATAAGTGGTGGTTTCAATGTCTTATTAAAATATAACAGGCAGCAGAGATTGGATGGTAGCAGAAAGTGTAATTGAACATGTCAGAGGAGAGAAAACAGACAGAAAAAAGAAAGTAATGGAACAAATGAAAGCACTATTAAAGCTCTGAAAAAAATATGTAGAATTGCCCTGGAATGTAGAACATGATCATACATTGGACCCAACATCATAAAATTCTTCCTTAATGCAGTGTGCTGACTACATTTTCAGCATCAGCTCAGATAATATTCAATGTGAGGATATTTCAGTATATGTATATATTGTGGCATATGTCTTTTCAGAAACTGCAGCACATGGATTTTGAGAGTAATAAAGCTACTCTTTTCATATAAAGACAATGCTGTGGTGACAGTGCGGTGACATATCTTTCGGCTGCAGGCATCAACGTTGCATGACATGCCCCGGTGGAAACAGTGATTTTTTTTTTTTCTGAGGGGTTTCATAACAAAGAGACAGAATATAGTCACAATCTAGAATGAATGAGTAAGAAACAAGTGATTCACATGCTTTAGTATCCATCCCAGTGACAGCTCTAAAAAAGAGAAAGGGCTGGTGCTTCTGTGTAAAAATGATGGTACTGAGTTACTATGAGGCTGGGGAAGTGTTTGGGCCAATATGAGAGATGACAGAGAAAATTCAGCTTCTTGGAAAATCGGTCATATACAGTATAAGTAAAAAGGTGTAAAGTGTATACTGCACAGTACAAGGACAGTACAAGTACTTACTTTTCACGTGATTGACATTTCTCAAAGTCCTTTTTCATTGATCCTAGATAATATTTAAATTATCTGAGAAACTACTTGGGTATGTTTTAGCTGCGGGCCATGATTGTCGATATGATCTGAAATAGATGCCTAGATTATATATCACTTGCGTCTTGTTGCATCTGTAAATAAGGAACAAGAGGTTCACATTGTGCAGTATTGCTCCACAAGAAATAAAAATAGACAAGATGTGCCACTCTATAAATACAAAGTGATGGTATTACCAAATGACGTGAGATGAAAGAACAAAAATTAAAAACATCAGGGCCTATCTTCCAAAGGGGCTCGGGGTCTTCCAAATTATGTATCCACACAACAAAACCACAAAAAAGGCATCATTCCAGCCTGTCTCTAAAAGTAATGTCAAAGATAAAACGTAGCTATTAGCAACTGATGTATGTCCTTGGTGAAGTTTCTTTTATCCGTTTTGTCTGTTCTAACTTTTTCAGCCTTCATATAAAAAGAGAAGTAGTGAATGTGATGAAGTGACTGCATTACGTATTACAGAGCAACAGCTGTAATATGATGCATTAAGGCAGCGGTGTGCAACGGTAACGGTGCAACAGAATAATGAAGGTGCAATTTGTCAGCGCAATGATAGATAGGATTCAAATCTTGATTGGCTTTTACACCCGAGTTTGGCAGTATTTATTCAGAGATGTGGCAGAGTACAAGACAGACAGAAACTCAAAATATCTGATTAAACTTCAGAACGCTGCACGAGGCAGAAAGCACATGGTTTTGCGCATGGGTCAATCAGCTGGGGAGGCAGTCAGAGGACAGCCACGAGCACCTCCAGTGGATCAGACAAAGCTGATTTGCAGGATTTAAAGTTTTAGCTCAGGCCTGGTACGCTCAGATAAAAACCATCTTATGAAAAAGAAAACAAAATACAGCTTGAAAACTTTGTTTGCACATTTGCATTTGACAGCTTCCATTGAGATTAATAGTGTTTCCTTTGTTCACGGACTCACTCTCTGCTCTTGTGGTAGCTGCATCTCTTGAGCGGTATCTTGATGACCTGGTCCCTGAAGCCCACGTAAAGCTCGCTGCGGCTGTGCAGGATCAGCAGGCTCCGTATTGGCTGCCTCTTCCTGGGCGGGAACAACTCAATCTCCTCCAATAGGCAGCTCCCCGTGGACTGGTTGAGAGGAGACAGCACTTTTCTGATAGTGCCATAATCTGGAAGAGAAAGTGGGGAGAAGAGAGGATTATGTCACAAAGAGGAAAGAGGGGCCGATAATCCACAAGAGAAAAGGTAAAGTATTGGGGGAAAGAGTGAAAGGAAGGGCAGGATAAGAATAACAGGGGGTTTGAAGAGGAAAACCAACAAATAATGTATGCTGAATGGGAAGAACTACACTCAACATTGTGAACTACTGAACAATCGCTTCCTGAAGGAGGCTGTGGAAAGAGGAATAAAAGAGAAATGGGGCTGGATGTACAAAGCCTGGTTAAAGCATCAATATGCAGCACTGCAGACATAACGAAAGAGTTGATGAGGCACCTGAATGCATGATTTCTGGCCTACTTTTTCTTAAGGGAATATTCTAAGGGATGAAGCTGCTTTGTAGCTATAAAAGATAGGGAAACGTGTGGAAAAGTGTGGAAATCTGTGTCACCGTGAATGTATTATGACCTTTAATTTTGTAAGGTAGGCCCAGTGAGACACACTTTGAGGCAAATTTTCTTTTGGGAGAGCTAAAACAAACATAATCCATTATACTTGCAGTCCCCTGGGCGAGCCAAAGGTAATTAGGTATACAGTGGAGCCATAGGAAGAAGGGCAAAATAATAATAGGTAACTTAAAGGCATGAAATGTAAAAGTTAAGTTTTGCCCCAAGCAGTGTGGTCAGTAACACTGCAGCAACTTGAGGTAATACATACAATAAGAGACTTGAACCTTTCAGGATAAAAAACAGATTTACTGTTTTTTGTTAAACTTCTATGTATTTCATTGGGATCTTCATGTGATAGAACAACACAAAGCAGTGACAGTTATGGCCTTCATAGAGTAACAAAAATAAAACCAATGTTGAAAAGAAAACAAATAATCTATAGTTTGCCACTATCAGCATAACAAACTTGAAAAAAGTTGCTCTGGTCAGACGAAATATCTCCTTGAACACACAATCCCTATTATGACATAAGGTGGTGGCAGCACCATGTTGTGGTGACTGTATTCAGCAGGGGCAGGGAAATTTTTTAGAGTTTAAAGAAAGTTAGAGGGAGCTAGGCACAGAACAGTTCCTCATGAAACCTTGTTACAAAGTTACTTTACAGGCCTTTGCAACCATAAAGGCCTGTAAAGTCCTTTATGGTTAGCGTTACAAGGCAGAGCTTTTTTCATAGACAAGATTTTGTTGGTAAATTAATAATTGGACCAGTAATGTTTGTGCAAACAGGCACTGGTTGCATGCGCCTTTAACAGGCACATGCAACCAGAGCTACACTAAAAAAGATTAGGTCGCAGCATATCAATGTGCTATGCATGAATGAGCCTAAGTCAAGACAAATCCATAAACATTTCATCCAGTCTCAATATTTTGCAAAGAAAAATGAAAATAAATTTGATTCTCACAGCTGATATGCCAAAAACTTGCAACTGCAATTGCAGCATGATGGGATTTTGCAAAGTATTGATACAGAAGACTTAACACAAAGACATTCACTATTTACATATTTAGTTGTGTAAAAATCTTTCTTCTGCTTCACAGTGATTTATTTGATTTTATTTTGTTCTATCACCTTAAATTCACAATGAGACACGTTGAAGTCTGTGATTGGATTATGAAAAAAAAAATGATTAAAGGAGTGTAAATATTTTTACAAGACAATGTAAGGGAAATTCAACTTTAACTGTTAGAACTTGGCTTGTTAAAGTACATTTGCTAAGTTGTGGCCAATTTAGCAAATTTATTTTTTTAAACTTTAGCAGCTTGTAACCATGATTACAAAGTTGTGTGCAAAACTTTATTTATGACCCTTCTATTAAACTGATTTAATTTAATTTTGATTTTAGATACATTATTACACTATCCTGGCTCTTATTTTCTTTTTTAATAACTTTTCTTTGTGTGTCAGAATAAAACAGCTCTTTCTGAAGCCTAAAATATCTCATAATGTCCTACTATCTAATTTGGCATGTATTAAAGTGCTGTTGTGTGCATTTGGAGACGTGTACTTCAATGTTTCAGATTCTTTATTCCATCAAATCTACCACTAAGAAAGAAAATTGGCCAGCAGGAAATACTAAGAAGGCTGAATAACAGCTTCACCGCTCTGCTCAGCAAGCTACACGGTTGTTTGAAAGAACCTCACACTTCGACATCTTTGAACTCCCGGCTGGAGCTATTAGATTTCCCCACAATGGCCCCAATCAGTGGGGTGCGTTTAGGCGTTAATAACAGCGTGTGATTAGGTACAGTATGAGTGCAAGCCAATGGCCCTGGCAGTGGTTCAGATGTTTTCATTAGTGTCTGGTTAGTGTCTGGGGAACTTGCAGTGCAGGCAGCTCTGGTTCAGTGCTGCATTGATCACAGTAGCATGCAAACAATGAGAGGGGAGTTTTTGAGGGAGATGCCAAGCATGGAGGAAGTGAACTGGAACAAATTGCAAGTGTGTGTGTGAGAGAGAGTGACTGTACATATGCATGTATTATACGATATGTGAAATATCCTAAAGCAACACAGACTCTTTAACAGGAGGATCATGTTGCCATTTCCCAGCGGGCTTCTTTTGGTACATTAGTAGAGCAAAGTGGGTCACTGGATTCAAAATTCTGTTCAGCACACCTGTTTGTCGTTCATGTTACATTACAGCAACTCATCACATAATAACAGGTAAAGTAGAGACCTTTTGTTGCTGTTTTCTGAAACTTGCCAAGTCTAACATCATCGCAGGATCACACCAGTTTGATCAAACAATGTACTGATAAGCAGATGGTGCCAAATGTACACACTGGACAGAGTAAATGTGTAATGACCGCACATGTGTCATTTGCCCACCATTTGTCTCTCCTTAGACATGACTATTGGCTGTTTTATGGTGCATACAGAAGAGGGATTATATTTTCATGAAAAATGCTTCTTCTGTTATCTTTACGTGTGCATTTCAGTGACTGCATGAGGCTTTCGTATCACATGTGGAACATGTGTAGGTAAAAAGTCATGAAGCTCATGTCAAAGCAAAAGCTTTGATGTCTTGATGATGTTGATACAGATTGACTGGTATTGTTCTTCTCCTTACGAGGCACCTCTTTCATGTGCAGAGTGCATTTCAAGGCCTTCGAGCTCCTAGGCCTTTTTGTTATTTTAAGAACCATCAATATTCACAGCAATAAAAGTAAGGATGAATAAAACATTTGAGACAATGTGTGCATTAAGGTAATTTATTTGGTCTCAGTCCTGAGCAGTTCTACCACATGTAAGTAAATATACAGTTATAATTTGTTCACAATTTTAGTTACCACAAAACTGAATGTATTTCATTGTGTTTTTTTTTTTTACATCTCCAAATTAGTCAAACTCGATGTCTATGAATATTATTTTTTAAGTCTTGCTCCCGTTTCTTCCTTCATCTAAAACAATATATTCATAGCTCTTATTGTATGTATAGGTAGAAGTGATTACAATCCAGTCATTTTTGCCTTTCCTTTAACAACATAAATTTGTGTAGAGCCACAAAATATGCATTGCCCCCTAAAAAATGTTGGATTATTTAATTTTATGAATATGTAGTGCAAAGAATTTTGCTTGCATTTCTATTTTTTGATCTAGGGACAAGTGTGAATGTCAAACATCAACAGGAAAAAGGAATAAGTGTTTATATTGGATGAAACCATGAACAACAATTTGTTTCTATATTTTAAAAACTTAAAAAAATATATAGTAACCTTTCAAAAACAAAGGGAAGACTGCATGAGTTTAATTCTAAACCTAAAATAACAACTTTCTCCTGTACCGCTGACACAAACAGATTTTCTTATTAGAAAAGAAAAGTTGTTCTGAGGTACTTACCAGTGGCCAAATAAATGATGTGGAACAGTGTGTCTTTCCCTTGTACCACATCCACTGCTATATGAGTGAAGCGCACATTGTCTTCCATGAAATAAGGAACAGGGACCACTGGCTGGACCACCTCATGCATCAGCAGAAACTTCTGTGCATCCTGTAGGTTTCTTTGAGTCAGGTTCACATAGGAGCCAGAGTTGATGGTGCCGCACTATACAGACGGGAAAAGTTTGGAAGAATATGACATTAGACTTCATTACATTCATAAAAGTCTGGGGTTTTAAGGATTACAGGATAATATGCTTAAGGATTTTTTTCCAGAAATAAACCAAGAGATAGAAATTTAAGGGAAGGAGTGATTAAATGAACAAGGAGGATCATTGCCTCTTTTAGGTCGTTTGCTATCCTCCCAACTTCAAGGCTTTGTAGTCACAGAGTTTGATGGACCGAGACTGAATGAGTGTTTAACTGAGTGGGTAGTTATCGCTTTTATGAGATTTCTCACTCATATGCATACATATTGCTGGTAAGCTTTATTGCTACTTGGAAAATAATATTTCCGGATTGTGTCATTCTTCAGCTCAGAAATGATAACTTCAAAAAGAGACCTCATTGTTTTCATTATTAATACTTTCAAAGAGGCTCACAGGGAATCTGTATCAGTCAAAGATGGACAAGCAATGATTTAGTAGCGAGGAAATTTGTTGTCACAAAGTGACAATAAATAAATCCATTTTTCTAGCTTTATTGTTTCCTTCTGGAGACAAGTTTTGATTTCTTAAAGGTAGTAAGATTCATAGTTATTATCTAAAATGTTTAATATTTAAAACTAATTTTATCCAGGGGTGGAAATTACAAATGCACATCAATAGATGACTACTTCTAATCATGAAATACAAAAAATTCCCAAAAGTTAAATCTATATTCTGGATGTAACATGGTAAAATGTAAAAAAATTCCAAATGGACTGTATACTTTTGGACGGCACTATACGTAGCTAATGTTTGCCTATGAAAAGCCATTTCCATGATTTGATGAATCTGGTGTGAATATTTTCCTCTTCGAAGTGGAGAGTGCAAGGTGCAGGACAAAGCCAAGGGAGAACTGGGAAACGAAAGCTAACCAAGCGTGCCCCTCTCAGTAAAAGATGTCCCATGATGAGCTCGGGATTTTGTATTGAGGCATCTTTCACAAAGAACAGGCTTCCACCAGAACACAGAGCAGAGAAAACAAAAATATGTCTTGCATGGCAATTACACCACCCAAAACAGACTGCTGCTGTTTTAATTATAGTATTGTATTGCATTTTCTCATCTCCAGGCTAACAGTGGACCATTTTACCGCTAAGCTGAGGCTGAACTCTGGCTGGTGATCTGTTCCTGGGAGACAAGCTTCAACGGCAGCATTATGGACATGTTATATAGATCAATCCTCAGCCTTTACTGGGCTGATAAACGACAATTATGAAGGGCTTCTAGTCTGGTGAACGGATCAGTACTCTTGCAAGTTCAGAATGTGAGAAATTGCAGCCCTGAAAGACTGCAAGACATCCAAGACTGTGTTTGCCAGTGTCTCAAATAATTATCCTGCTCCTGGTGAAGAAAATATGTTGAATGTTTGCAGTGTGGATGTTCAGTAACACACGTCTAAAGTTTCCCTTTGTGGTCTGCTTCTGCATTGTGTACAAGGATGCCAAAGCATGTGGATGACAGAATTTTACAGAGTGTTTGGCTCTGGCCACTGAGGCTCTATTACAGTGAATGCACTGTAAAATTGATGTTATGAGCAGAGAGTCAAGGTGAGGGACACAACCGTCATTTGGCTGAGGGCCCATCCAACACTCAGCTGTCTCCCCCTCTCATCATCAGGGCAAAGTGCCCTGCCAGGATGACATAAGTGGCACTCAGAACCATGGTTGTTTTACACCATGTTTTTGCAAAATGGCAGTGTGTTTAAAATGTCTTCCTAGCATCGTGGCATTTCATTTCAGACTCTGTGTTTCTTGAGTAACTAAATGTTTAAAACTTGGCAACTCCTGATCCCAATCTTTGTTGGATTTGCTGAACCTTGCAAAGGATAGTATTCATACCTCTTGACATTTTTCACATTTTACCCTTCTTGGGCTTTTGGCTATGTTTGTTGTAAATGCCTGAACACCTATTTTAAAGGCCTTCTGAACAAAATGTTTTGGTGAAGTTGACTTGAAAAGAAGAGTTGCATTGTTTTCTCAGTTAATCTATTGGTTCAAGAGGTTATTTACAGTTTGTTTATATGGTTTCTTTGAGGTAAAATAAGCTTCCAGTTAGGGGTATTGTCCTTGTTATGGTAGCTATGCCTAGGATCTATATATTTTTAATTAGAAGACTAAATACATGGTGGAAAAAATACATACAGTATATGTCAACATTAATTGCTGTAAATAGCTTTCTCCTTCTTCTCCATCTAGTCTTATGTTAGTCTCTTATTTCCCCTACATCAGGCAGCGGAAGGAACTGTGGGAAATCTACTTAGGCTTCTCAGAGTGAAAAGGGATAAAAACAAAGGTGTGCTCAAATTTTTAAGGTTTGTATTTGTAAAAAATGTTACAAACTATGTATCATTTTCTTTTAAGTTTCACTCTGCTTTGTGTTCTTCCACATAAAAAGCCATTACAATGTGTCAAGGTGTTTCACTGTAATGTGACAAAATATGAAAAAACTTTAAGCGTTCTGGACACTTTTGTCAGGCACTGTATAATGTTGCATCATCCCAAAAGGCTAACCAGGAACCTTTTTCTCAAAAAATACCTAATTTTAGTTTAATTCAGTTCACAATTCAAATACGATAACAGAATTGTTTTCATAACTATTTACCTTAATTGGAGGCAGGCAGAATTATAAACTTATTTAAGTCTGCCCTCTTTGTTGTATGTCTTACTAAAAACTAAAAGGAAATAAATATTTGCTTTTGCCTCTTAGTCAAACTTAACAAACGCTTCTAGTTGTATAGCTGAACAAAGAATGTTTTCTTATAATAATCTATAATAAAATGACATAAACCCAATATAACACATAGGCAGTATTAGGCAGAAATGCAAAATGAACATGACTCATTGCCTGAACAAACCCTGCAGGATCAATCGGTGTGCTTCAAATGAATGGAGGGATTTTCTCTGCAGACTGGGAATTAGGCTCTCAATCAATGGCCGATATGCGTGCGTGTGTGTGTTGAGGCATCTCTTCATAATCATAATTATCCTCACCTGGCAGGTCTATTCCTTCTTTTTGGGGCAATGTAGTTGTACAACAAATGTATTTTATATGGGGCTGTGTGGTTTTTTTAGCTGCTTGACTTTTATAGATGCCTGTTGGTGTCTGCACTCCTGTGAAAGTGTATGTGTGGTGGCTTGAGAAAGAGCTATAAATCTTGCGCTTGTAAATCCCAACATTGACAAATGCTTGATGAAGATGTCACTGAAACCTAGATAAAGTGAGCATTGGTCCATTGGTAAGGAGCAAACATTGTACCCAAGCTTAAGTCAGGAAGATGGGGGAAGAGAGGTGAGACAGATCCATGTTTATCCTCAAGAAGCGTAAAAAAATATGGAGGGCAGACTCCCCCGATGTGATGTTCCTATAGCACATTGAAGGGCATAAATTTGCAGTCAGCTCTGACCAGATAAGGAAAATTGATTTTCATTAAGTTTGTTTTTGCTAAACTAGCTGCTGACAAGCAGATATGAGAATGCATGACGACAGAGATTTACATTCTATGTCACAGATTTAATGGTGTGTGCGCATGTGTGTATGCAGCATACCATCAAAGTTTGCACCTTTTTTTCCCCTCTCTGAGCATTCCTTTCGCCTTTTCTGCATGAGCAACGCCATTATAGATAATGCATGTGTTAGTTCTCGATTGAGGGCTCTTGCATGTGCTGGCTCAGGCGGCGACATGATGGAGGCTAGTGATGAGAAACGTCTGAGAAAGCGAGGCAAGTGTCACCCACTGGTGGCCACACCTCATAGGGAATTCAATTCCTCATGGAAAGCCGGGTGGATTAGCTCTCTCACTATCTGCTACGCCTGCAAAAACCGAGAGCCACTTGTTCTGCTAATAATGCATTCCCTCCGCGTCATCACTGTGGAATGGTGCCTTAAATCAAAATAAGATGCTTTCCATACACCTTCAGGTTTTAGGGTAGGGCATAAACATAAAGAATTACCAGTGCAAAATAAGTTAAGTTTATTAAGGGCGACTCCATGAGATATCTTCAAGGAATGAATGACCTATACAACAGAGTTTATAATGAACAGTCATAATGTGCGTGATTGTGAGAGAAGACGCACTTAATAGATACTTAGAAGAAATTATAATATGTGAAGAGCTTCCTCTGAGGTGAATGGGTGAGGAACACTTATTCCTCATTAAGTGTGCAAAAATGTCCCTCTTTTGACAGATTGGTCCAGATTTCCTAATCATATCAAGGGGGAGCATTGGGTTGTCTTTTGTTTTTGGTTTAATATTCTTATCAACACTGAAACCTCCCTAATGTGGAGTTTACATACAGATCTCAAAAGGTCTGAAATGCAGAAAGAAACATTAACCACATAAGGTTGTCATGAACCTAATTTATTGTAACATTTTTGTTTTGGATGGACAATCTTAAAACTTTCAAGATATCCTTCATAAACAACTCCAAATTTACAGAAAATGCTCCTCTTATTTTAATAGCATTTTAAAATCTTTTAGAGCTGTGTAAATGCAATGGTATTTTTTCCAAAGGTTGTTACACCATTGGAGTCTAATAGTGGCCCATCCATAGTGGCATAATATGATACCTTATGGATGAATACACATACATTACCTGAAAGTTTGGGTTTGGGTTGGGGTAGGGCAGCCAAGCCGATCGTGAGTTTTCCTGGTACTTAAAAGGTCCATTAAAAACCTGGGATATGGCACTGAGATTGAAGGCACACACTGCAGATGCAGCAATGCTGTTTCTGATGGTTGAGAATAGAAGGAAAAAAAAGTGTAGACAGACCTCAAAAAAGGAACGAGAGTGGTAAGAAAACAAAAACAAAGATTAGCATCATCAAATTTACAAAAAGAAATTCAACTCAGCTCAACGTGGAAGCACATCAGATTTTGTATGCTTTCGTTAACATTACCTCAGCATGTTGGCAACAACAATAAAAATCAAATCCTAAAGAGACAGACACCCTCTGCATCGCTCGTGACTGTCATTATTAGACTATAAATCCAGCAACAAGGCACAATTAAGCTGCTCGGCTTTTCTGATTAACGGTATAGATCTCTGAGCTGAAATACAGCTTTGACTTTTTAAGCTGTCAGTTTCAACAAGTACCGGTCGCCTCGCTTGGAAGAGAAAATAAAGAATGAGAGCATTAACTCTCGACTCAAACTGCAAGACTTTGGCGATGTGAATTATAATCCAGTGCAGCTGTTCATTAAGCTCCGTGCCTGTAGGGGGAAATGTTTCCAATACCCTTCAAATGTTTTTTTTTCTCCACTGCATGAAGGCATTGACTGTAAAGAATTGATTACTCAGCTTTAATGATAGGGCAAGTGGCTGTACAATAGTTTAAATAACAGGAAATAAGAAGGAAAAGAGAGTAAAACAGAGGATTAAACACTTAGTATGAGATTAGATTGTAAACTTGGCACATCCAATCAGTCATAAGAATGTAAAAGGTCTCTCATATAAAGCACGAAATGTATTCGAACTCTTCATCAGATGCACACTGTTTCTTATGTTGCCATGCATTTCATTATATAAAAAATATGGTTCACATTTAAATGTGAAAGAGAGAATGCTGTACTGCCAGGTGTATATTAGTATGGAGCAACATTTATAATAGTCTTCTCAATCTACAGTTATCTACATACAGATAAACAAGACTACTGTTTTTCTTACTGACATTGAATCAGATCAGATATTTACTGTTTTAGATCCAACAGAATTAGCAAGATCTATTATTACTAAAAAAAAAAAAAACATTTGCTGAAAAACTGACTTTTCAGCATTTTAGATTTTTTTTTACTTTCTTTAAAGTAAAAAAGATAAATGAAATGTAATTTTAACCTGTACAACTTGATTCATTGCTCATTGATGATGTTCGTTAGATTCCTTAAACCACACTGTAACACATTTGGTGGTATAAAAGTCCATTTGAAAGTCTATTTGTGCCAAAAACTTTAAGGTCCTGGCTAATACTCATTCTAAAGGACACATCTAGCCCAGCACTTCACTGTTTTGAACTGCTGCCTTCAGGCAAACATTATCGGTCCCAAAAAGCAAGAACAAGCAGGTTGTTAAATGGTTTCTACCCCTAAGCTATTGTCACTTTAAATGCTAACTTTAAATCATAATCTAATGTCCGAATT
The DNA here is from genome assembly GCA_903067095.1 of Girardinus metallicus. Lineage (NCBI taxonomy): Eukaryota > Metazoa > Chordata > Actinopteri > Cyprinodontiformes > Poeciliidae > Girardinus > Girardinus metallicus. The sequence goes on from CAEGAE010074559.1 coordinate 14,650, forward strand.
AATCTGGAGCACCACACTGAGTGCAAACTGCTGCCATTTGCTTTTGTAAGTGGAGTTGCGTTTTTATTGTTATGTCTTGAGATGCTGCTTTACAAGATTTTTTTACTTACAGTGCCATCTATTTTTGTCATGAACAAAATATTAGCTGTACCATGATGCTTTCATTCCAGTACATCCCAGAGAGGATGATATTCTGAGGCTTGCAAGCTAAAACTATTTTCCAACCACATATTCTTTTTGGTCAAACATTTCAATCTATCTTTCATCAGACACTTGACATGGCAATTTGTGCAAATTGTAATCTGGCATTTTCTTTATTAATTTTCTTTTCATTTCATGTCATTAAAGGACTAATTTCATTGTGGACAACACAAAAGTGAACCAGATTTGTGGAGGTCCACAATTCATTCCCTGGCCCTCGGACTAATTTTTTTAGATTTTCCTGCAGTCACGATGTCACATGTGGTGTGTTTTGGGTGTTGCCTTACAAAAATCAACAGGAATATCTTAGAGTAACTCAAGGGTTTAGATTACCCTAAAAGAAGATAAGAAATCCCTATGCTTATCATCTGGGCTGTTTTCAAATTATTTGAAGGCATAGCAGTGTATACTAATTGTATCTAAACTTCTGAATTTACATAAAATAATAATAATAATAATAATAATAATAATAATAATAATAATAATAATAATAATCTCTCCTACTAGTTTGACATTTATTTAGATATTATTGTAGTCCTAAAACAGGAGAGGTTTAATTTGATTAGGAATTAGACAGTAAAGAGAAAACATTTCCATTTGTGGGACAGTGCTAGTAGGTAGGTAGGCAAAGTGGTGCTGCTTTACAAAACCAGTACTGGAGAATTTCTTGTCTTTTCAGTCTGTTTTCTATGCTATTGCTTGACACTGTGGTGGTGACAATAAGGTATTGTAGTAGAGGTAGAAGAATGAGTGAATTACCAAATACATTTTGAATATTCTTTGAGAACATGTAAAAGAAAAAACATAATTGATGTTGTGACAAATTTAGTGGTTTCATTTGAAAAACTGAACATGAAAAGAATCAGCAATGTGCTCTGCACCACAAAAATAGTTGGTATCTTCACAATATTGGTAGCTGTGCAGTGTGTAGTGGATTAAGGGAGTCCAGAGTATAATAGAGGATGTTTAGGTTTAGCATAAATTTGAACGACTGAGAATTTGGTCATGCAACATTACTTACACATTAGTTGTAAAAATGCCATAGAGCAGCTCCAGCTCAGGAAGGTAGAAGGTGCCCTGCAGCTCATTGTAGTTGAAGGGAATTTCTCCTGGCCTGGAGCAGTTCAGCCTGGCTTTCATAAAGGTGGTCCACGTATCCTCCAGTAGGAAGCGGCCACCAATGTCATTCTTGCAAACGCGTCCGGCTCGGGAAAAGACAGTCCTGCCGCAGTCATGCTCCACTGCATTTTCTCGGAAGAAGAAGTAAGTGAAGTTGCCGATGTCATAGGAGGAGACGAAATTTGGCTCTGTTGAAAAAGTGGTGGCAAAAATGAACTGGACAGAAAAAAACGACCCAGAAAGAAAACTCGATGACAGCCAGGAAGAAAAGATGAAGTGCAGACAGATGAAGAAAAATACAGACAGAAATATTTTTAAGGCTGTGGGAGGTGGATGGAGTGGGAGAGCGATAGGCTACACATTATGACTGATTGGCTCATAGTGTGTGTGAGCGTGCATGCGGCCCACACAACAGCAGGTGATCAGGATTAATAACTACAGGCTATGTTATTAATGGCTTTGTGTTGTAATAAGAAAGCTCATTTTTCACTCTCCAATCCTAAAGGTTAGGCTAAGAAATGACCAAAACAGGTGGAGGGTAATAGCTCTCACCCTATCTAAAACACGCAACCTCCATGACACGGCTACAGCTAAAGCGTTCATCTTTATGTATGACATTATTGAATCTAAAATGTGCACTTTATTCTTTCTGACGGTGATTTAATTTGGCTTTAAAGGAAAATGTGCCCCCCTTTTCCTCTCTCCCTCCATCTCATTTTTACCCTTTTCTTCTCTGCACCTTCAGAGGGCAGTGCAGGGGGAGACGGAGGAAGAAAATCAATTCCCCATAAAATTAGTTATTAAGCCTTCCCCCAGAAGGTGGCTGCCAAGCAAGGTATGAGGTAGTTTTAAATTTGTTTTTTCAATTTAGCTTAAATGTGAATCAGGAAAAAAGTCACTCGCAGACAAGATACTGATTGACCTGCTCCTGTGTAGGTTGGACATCTTAAGCTATTTGAAGTTCCCCAATCTGCTCTCCAATGTCTTTGAGCTTTCAGGGGGAAAAAAAACACCATTGATTTTTCTGGACTTCAAACTTGAGTTCTCTTTAAAGAAAGGGTAAGGTGTTTATTTTTTTTAACCACACACAGATTTTCTTGTTGACATGAGACTCTAGAAACATTTTGTTTCACCATTAAGCAGCAAATTAATATTATCTTTCAGAGCAGTATTTGCTTTGCTTGGGGCAGATTACTAAAGGTTTCTTGGAGAATAACGTCTTACAGATGCAAGTGGCTGTGAGTCCAATGACTCTCCTCTTGCAGTGCAAATATTCCAAGCATTGTAGTGACAGACGTATTCAGTGTGATTGTTCAAATATCTTTGAATAATGTTTTTAAATAGTCAGCCCCTTGTCCTACGCTATTTGCTTCATACAGAGGGTCTGCGCATCTCTAGTATTGAAAAACAATTGCTTCCAGGAGGCGTGGACTGTGTTGGGGTTTTAAATTTTACCCAGTTGCTAACGTTTGCCTGTGATGTATGTAATGTGCCAATTCAACACCAAGAAGCTTACCGGACGTTGCCTTTGCTGTAAGCAACCGGCCTCCGTTTGTGGAGAGAGAAGTGCCAATCCAAACAAGGCGCCTGTTAATGTTTATTTATTATTTGGAAGCGTGGCCGGCATCGACTGAACAGCTTCGTTTACTTCCCAGAATATGGTTGAAGCGGGGATTATTTTGGAGCAGAATTGCATAGGCAGGCAATGGCCAGGCAAGTTTTTACATGTATGTACACAAAGTATAGCAATTATCTGCCATTTACTGCCTACCGTTTAGCCACTTGGAGTTGTACTGGGCAGTGCGTAATGGCGGCAGTCCGCCAAGGCTGCGGTAGATGGCCGGGTCTCGTCCAGAGAAGTCCATGGCGGTGGCGGCGTAGAGCTCTCCGCTGGATGTGATGAGGGCTGTGGAGTTGTGCAGGGGGTTGTAGGGACACCTAGCCATCCCACTGATCTGATCGTGGATCTCAGTAAGGTTTGTCAGCTGCAATATAGTGGAAAGTCAGGTTAAAGTGGGAGATCAAGAAAAAGTGATCAACAAAATAAAACAAAGACTGATGAGAATAAACTGTCTCTGTGCTACAACAGACTGGGTTTCCTTTTATTTGCAACATGAAGAAAACGCTCTCCTCCCTAATTTGCAGTTTATTAAAAGGTATATAAAGGTTACATTTCCCAACCCTAATTTAACTGCATTCGGTTGCGTTAAGAAATAAATTATTTTTACAAGATCGCATGTAATAAATGTATTAACACAGCTGTTAATACTTTGTAAAACCATTTCATAACAACAGGACAACACTTAGTATTCCCCTAAGGTTTGCTTTCTTAATCATTCAAAATCCTATATTCCTTATGCCGTCTTTTCGCCTGCTCATCCCACAGGCTTTTCGTAGGCTTCCAGAATGTCTAGCTCATAAAACAGGCTTCATATTTTCTCTGGTGAAGTCTTATTGACTTGAATTGGGCATATGTTTCAGATTCCAGTGATGACTCAATTTATGTTTGACGTCAGACAACAACCACGTTTTATTTGAAATAACCTCATCTTCCAAAACGTCTATGGTGACATGGAAAAGAAACAACAGAGACAACAGAAATGTTAGAACCTTTTCATATGCTGCAGTTTATTTAATGTCTGCACAGACTACGTCTGTCTACTATGGTGACTCTTTTTATGTCCCCTTGTGAAGTGTACAATATAGACAATTAGCAATTGTCCTCATGATTGCTACTTTCCACAAAATTTGGAAGCTAACTCAGAACTGCACTCTAATGGCCAGATTTAAAACAACCTTTGTCAACATGCCTTGGTGAGCCAAAGTTGCTACTCTTTTAATAGTGAGGGTTTTTTTTATCTCCTGTACAATCAATATCCTGCTTGATGGGCATGGTTGCAGGGTAAACTTGGGTCATCGAGCAGCTGTGTGAGTCACCATTGTTGTTTAAAATGTTTTAATTATTGTTCCTACTGAAGATATGGGCAACACTGGGCAAATAACTATTTTCTTGTAATCATTTCACGACTTTGGGAGATAAACGCACATCTGCTCTGCTTTAATGGCATACACCCAGAGACACTAATTTAAAAAGAAAGGTAAAGTAAAAATCACAAAAATACTTTTAAAAGTTTATTTTATAGAAATTGAGACCCAAAGACTGGAAACAGTTACTTCTTAGGTGAGATAAATTAACTCAAATTAAAGTCTGGATTTTACTGCAATAAAAGATCCAATATCTTAAGGTTTTTAAATATCTTTACCACAACTACCAATAATTGCTGTTGGTGCTGTATCACACAGGATCAGGCACTAAAGTAAGTTTATGTCTAAGCATAGCGATGTAGGACAACAGCAACAATATATAGGACAAAGCATCAAAGGGCAGCATTAAAATGCAAATCAAAGAAGTGTGCAGCTGTGGTGTTTGTTCCTGCCAATATGCAAATAGTACAAGCAGCAAAAATACCTCATCTCATAACATTTTGCTTTGTTCACATCTACTGTGAAGCACACAACAATATGTACAACCAGAACCTTCAGAAGCAAGAAGCATAATTAGAGAGCACATTTAGAATAATCAGCATCATAAAACACACAAGCACAACAGCTGCTTTTTAGTCTAATGGTAAGAAACCACCTGTTCAAGACCAACAGAATTCATCTTGGCTGAAGTGCTTTAATGGTTTGGTTTCTGGTGTCTCTACCGAACAACCAGCTGTGTTCAACATGGAACATTGTTAAACCACATCTTTGAGTTGCCACTCTGTTACAAAAAGGCTTGATGTGCGATGATTTGCTCCACTGCATTTTGCCTTTGAATATGAAGCCAAATCCAAGGTCCCGCTTTTTAAAAATACTTTACAGCTTGACCTTGGGTTATCCCTGACATGCTGGACTGGTTGCTGAAGAGCCACTGCACATGGCTCTGTAAGAGAGCTCTGAAAAGGGAAAAGGAGAATTGCAATTTTCCAATCTAAGATGTAATTATATTTTATGGTGCAAAAGCAAACGGCATGCAGGATTTATGACATGGCATATGTACTTTCAATATTCATCGAAGTTCCCATGGCAAATGAGTAAATCAAGATCGTATGTAAGTTTGTGACCATTATGCAATTACTTTTCTATCAATTAGTCAAGTTCAGTACTTGAGACTTCACACTGGTTGTAGAGTGTGAAGTCTACAATGAGACTTCAAGAATCCAATGATTCTTAGCGATCTCATCTCTCTTCACTCATTTTTATTAATCTACAAATTTCTTCTCTTAATTCCCAAGAGAGGGTTAAAGTGAATTCAGAGCAATTTGTTTAGAAGAAGCAGTGCATTTCGCCAATTTCCTAGAGCCTGTCGATTTGGATAAAAAAATTGTCCTATCTGCCAAAGCTGCACAACCCAAACTGTGTGAGCTTTGCCAGTCTGAGGTGAAAGCCTGATATTGACATGGCTGATTCCGTTGGCAGGAGTCATTTTATTAGGTCAGCTGGGTCATTGAGAAAAAGAAGAGGAGGAATAAATAGATGGCAAAGAAGCCATTTTATTCTGAAGGAAGGGAAGTGAAAGTCGTCCCTGTATAAACCAAGCACCTGCAGGGCTTGGACGCTCTAGGGCTTTTTGTGGAAGGAGATGGATCACAGCTTATAAAGAAGAGCTATTGACTCTTTGAATAATTCTTAAAAGAATGAGAAACCCAACAGTCAGAGTAAGAGTTTTCACCTGCAAAATATGGCAAGAAACTATCAGCTGCTTTGCATTTTTTAGACCTGGTAATTGGCAGGGCTATCAATAATTTACAATAATTTTAATCGACATTAGAAAAGCAGAAAGGAACTGGATAGTGAACAGAACCGGATGATTTTGATGTGGCCAGTAACTGGACAATTTGAGGAACTGAAATCAAATAGTTTTCCGATCAGTTCTAAGAGCTACCAGGTTGCAGTAACAACTTTCATGAACATATTTTGAAGCCACCCTTTTGCATCTCCATAAGTTAAAGATCTGGAGTATCATTTCTAAAGTATTGATTAGGATCCATACTAAAAGTGTATGTCCACCCAAAAGGCAAAAATGGCAAACGGCAAAAAACGTTCTGATTTATAAAACCATGCGCATGCACACCATTAAACAATTTTCCTCTATAGATCACAGGTGTATCTAAAAGTTTGTGCACAAGGTCCTGTCTCATGTTCTGCCCTGTACATACCCTCAACCATAAATGGTCGATGCAAAGCTCCCCCAGAATGTTAGTGTTAATTTAAATGAGCCAGCTTATCATGTTATTTCATTATTAACAATAGCAATGACGAGGAAACATGAGAAAAACACAATTTCACAGAGGCAGAAAGCCATGTGAGTGAGGTGGAGAGGTAGAAACATATCTTTTCCGGTAGCCACAGTGACGTGAAATAAAGTTTACACACTGCCACAGGCATTCCAAGAGGCCCCTGGCACTCTCCACAGTTGAGTGCTCATGGGTGTGAGTATTATTAAAGCATCTCCTCTGTACTCTGAACATTTTGAAATGAGGTAGGAGCCAGCACCTGAGGGAAGTACCCACTGTCCTCTGCAGGTTATAGAGGAATAGTGCATCAGTACACCAGGCCCCAATAGTTAGCATTCCACAAATTAATTTTCCTCGGACTCGTGTTCTCCCAAAGTGCAGGGAAATCTGCTGTATGGACTGGTCACGTTAACAGTGCCATCCAGAACAGCTGGCATTATTGCACTTTGTGCTGGCTGCTATATTTCTCAGGAATGTAGACAAATGTCTCCTGTTTGCAAGTTTATTAAGAGAGGCTTGCGAGGAGGAGATTTGCTGAATTTCTGATTGTAGAGGCATTTGCTTTAACATTAACTTTAACATTAACAATATCAACTTTGAACTGTAGGCCTGGGAATTGCTAGTTGTTGTGAATGTCCTCCAAGTGTCAGACTGTGGAATGGATGACTTGAAATTCCTTTTATACATTAAATACTTTAGAAGATATTGGCTGCTGTAACTTCTTTCTAAAAGGCCACAGAAACTCTTTCAAGCTCTCCATAATGATCATGTCTACTCCAGTCAGGAGCTCACCAAAATAAATGTCTGGGGTTCAAACTTGGCAAATCTCCTTGAAATAGTGAGAAGTAGTCATCTTATCATGTGCACCTGGTATGATTAGCCTTCATGTAATTTTAGCCACTTCATGTGGAAATAAATGTGGGATATCGGAATCATCTCAAATAAGCCTTAATTTGAGATTAAGACTTAATTCAAATTAATCTCAAGATTTAATTTGAATTAAGTCTTGACACACATCAAACAAAGATTTGATGTGCGTCTCTCTAATAAAGATAGCTATTTGACAAATAAATTTAGTTTAATCAAAATCAGTCACAAGGTGCACCTTATTGCCAACGCATCATTTCTTATTCTATATCTTACAGTCTGTCTTAGGCCTCTCCCATTTTCTATTAAATTATTGACATTCATGCCACACTGTGTTCATCATCACAGCTGATAAAAAACCTGTTCTATTGATGCCGACGTTCTTGACCCATGTTTCAAATTAACGAACATTCAGCTCGTAAATATGACAGCTCCTAAAGAAATACAGCTGTAATAATGTCATGGCATTTCAACTATATGTATTTTCACAGCGGTAAATAGTCATTATGAGCTTCTGACCTTTGAATTCAGTGCTTTAGGACCAAAACAAATGTCATCTCAATTGTAAACTCCTGCCCAGTCTTCTCCTAAGAGTGAAATGCAGATTGGTGATGTGGACATATCACTGTTATAAGGTAAAAAAGCAATAGTCTGACATTTTAAAAGTTCAGCTACACTTGACACCAGGGGCATATGTCACGCAGAAGTAGTCTCCTAGATATTTTAGATACCTTATAAAATTTTTATTTTTGTAACTGCAGTGAGTGACAAACACAGAAGACATGGTTGACCTCAGTGTGTCTACAGCCGCTGAATTCAAAGTGAGAAGATTCACCAAAAATAGTTCTAATTTATACGATCAAGTGCCTTGACGCTAGAGAGAAATGAGTCATCTCAATGTAATGAGAAAAAGAGGGAGGGCACAAAAAGTAATGTGACAAAAGAACAGAAGCTAAATACATTTCAATGACTTTTCAGAAGGGTCAACAAATGTTTACATGGAGCCCAGTGCCAGCATTAACAAGAGTAATGAGCTTAACATTTTGATTGAGATGCTAAACAAGTTTGGGGTAACATTAATTCCAGAAATCAGGGCCCTTAATAGGATTCATTTTTATAATTAGTCAGCATGCCTGGCTGCACAATGGGAGCTTGAACAGGGAATGCTGAGGTGTCATTCTCCCGACTCACCTTGATTAAGTTGATCAACCTGACCTTTCCCTCAAACAATGTCACTTCATTAAAATAACAACCCAGTCTTCAAATTTGCATTGTTCACATGTAAATTTGAACAATAATGCTGCTATTTTATGCTAGCGATATCTCAAAATACGTGCTTTGTAGCGGCTGTCAGCTTATTTTGAGCTGGCAGCCACAGCTCTCTTGCATTGATGCAAGGGAGTTGATGCACTACAAGGTTATGATTATCAATGAAGAAAATGCATATCAGTTAAAAAGCTGGAAGGTAATGCAGTGTGTGATGCTATCTGAAGAAGATATGGTTAACCAGTTTGACTAAAATTCAGAGAATGGCTTTGTAGAAGTTTGCACCAGCCACCTCTAAATGCTTTGATGCAGCATTTCCCAGAATTTTTTTTGTGAACTTAAGGATGGAATACAAAGGATAATTTGTATGGAGGAGAAGTTGAAGGATAAACTTCTAGCTACAAACTGACTGTCTTAGAAAACACATAATCCTGTGCACCAGGAGACAAAAGCTAAGCAACAAAGCTTGAAACAAGTACAGGGAAATCAATAAAAAGAGAAAGCAGGTAAACATCACATTTTGCATGTAATCTTTCCCCTTTTGATAGCAGGATGGAATATTTACAACTTCAATTATACAATCAACATAGAGACCCACAGGCAACATACTGTTGAGTAGCACAATCTAGCTGTGCTGGCAACTAATGTGATTTTGTTCATGGCAACAAAAATGGGGGGCTGTTATGAAGCCGGTCTTGATGCTGTGGTGAATATCTAAACTGAAACCTGAAGCGTCAATGGGACTTTATAACAATTGATTACCATGGAGACTTTAGATCCAGACTGGTGGAACGACGATGTAGACCTAGTTCCATTTACTTCATTAAATATTGAAGATAATATACTTCTAGAAGTAGTTTTTCTACACCATGTTATTTACTTCTATTTGAATAATATTATTATGAAGTATTGCTATTTTTATTGAGAGCAAATTCTGGCTGCTCTTCCAAACTTTAATTAATCCATTGAATGTCTTAGCAATATCTTTGTTAAAACTTCTGGGTTGTACACAAGCATCATTGTTTTAATGTTATTTTCTGTCTTGTGAGAATGTGGTGCCATTTGGAGATCTAGAAAACACAAAATAAACAGTATGTATTGTGTTTTTACACAATACCTACTATAAGCATTCAATAGTTTGATCTGGTGGAAAACAGATTTGGAAATGTGTGTTTCTTCCTCTTTAATTTGTTTTTACTTAAGTAGGCATTACATTTTTACTCTTGGGTATTTTTTTTAATTACTATCAGTGCTACCCTGACTTGAGTGCAATGTTTGGCTACTCTACCCACTAGTAGAGAGACTTTGCTGATGTAAGTGCCTCACAGAATGCCTTGGCAGGTTCTCTGCTGTTTAATTGTGGAGTAAAGTGTCACATTTTCAAAAGTTTCATTCTTATGTTTACTAATGATTTATGGATTGAATAAATGTGCATTTAAGAGTTGTGTCTTTTAAAAGTGGACTGAAAAAACAAGTCTTTAGATATGTTTTTCTTTAAAGAGGCTACATATTTTGTTCTGTTGCTCAGCTTTTTACAGAATTGTCCAATTTATGTTTGTTATTTTAGATATTTCCTCCAATTCCAAAAAGACATAATTAAAAATTTCAAATTAGCAAGCCTAGTTGTCTTTGACTATGCAAGGCAAATTGAGGAAAGATAATTTTTGTAAGGTTAGAAAAGGTCAGTGCATTAAAAAAAATCCAATTTACAGTCTAACTGGTTGAGGTTGTAGTGCTACAAAGTAACATAAAAAGAATTAACAAGGAAATTATCATTTACCAGATTTGTGGACACTATCACCACTATATGCCATTGTATATCTGTATTTCAGTCAAAAAGCTGCAGCACATCTGCAGAACTATAATGTCATATTTATTTTGTGTTGTTGTGGCACTTCTCTTTATGTGAAAAAAAAAAAGCCTAGTACACAGATGGCGGATGGGCTCGACTAAAAATATTGTTATTCTAAGCTTCAACTTTATTTAAAAGCTGCAGTTATTCATCAAGTTGTTTTTGTGAAGTGTTTATGCTAATATTGAAACTTTACTCTGTCCAGCTTTGTAAAAAATAATGTTGCAAATGTTCAGGAAAAATTCTATGACAGTAAATGCACGGTCTCTTTCAGTTTCTGTCAAATTCATGGATGGTTATGTATGCATTGAAAAGGGGTTTGGATTGCAAATTGCAGGTTCTGTAAACAGCATTGTGGATGTCATGATGCTCGTACCGTTCGATTGGTGCAGATGGGGGTGAATGCATTGGTTCCACAGGTAAACAGCCTGTTCCCATTAACCAGCAGCACCCTAATGTAGTTCTGGCACTCCTCCTGCAGAAACACACAGGCAAAAAAAACACATATAGCAGTTACTAACAGTTCCATTATCTATCCACTGGCAAGCAGCAGCATTAGGCAGAAGGGGCCAAATTACACTTTATGCCAATAAATAAGAAAAGCACCTGCATCAACAGGAGGGCTGCTCCGAAACGTGGCCAACTTACACAAAGTCAAATCAAGGCTAATGTCTGCATGGCTTAGCCATGTCACATCCTAATTCAGTGGGGATCAGGACTGGAGAGGGATCTCAATATGGCAGAGACCAGATAAATGCAACAGGTGTTAGAGAGGGCTATTCAGAATTAGATTAGAAAATTGCCTTGGCTTTGTTGACTGGTCAGAAAGTGAAATGAAAATGTCGCCTCTCATACACTTCATTCAATCATTCTTTCTTTTTAGCCCGCTCACCACCACAATCAATTCGAACCACTTTTCTCCAAATTAGAGTGAAGTACACACTCATCAGCCTTTTCTTGGCTCCTTACTCTTGTGGGAATTCCTCCCTGGGTTTCAAGCAAAACTAGTCAGCTCTCGGTTAAAAGCTCACAAAAATCAGAGAAGAACTGTCAGAGTAAAAGATTGATTGAATGATAGAACAGCACTCAATTTTATGAACTTTCAATGTAAAGGTCAGGTATTCATTAGGGCTTGCAGGTGATTTTCATCAACTAAAGTCAACCTGTGGTAAATGTAAACGCATTTACCACAGGTTGCATTAACTTCATGAAGCGGCAACTTTTTTTTCCCAGGACAAAAAAATAAACCTGTAGGGTTCTCTCCATCTAACAGGGGCTCTGGTCATAGGTAAGAGGTTCTTGTAAAAGTTTAAACCCTTGTAAATCTGCTTTTGTTTCAGCCACTGGAGCAACCTTCACCACCCCTCTTTTCACTCTTAAGGGTCTGATTTAGGAGAATAGGCTGGCATAGCAAAGGGAATTTATTTCCCCCAAACAACATGAACATTGACACCTGGAACTACTTGTTTCCCAGCCCTCAACACTTCAAAGTATTCAAGGTGACCACATCTATGCCGTTAAAACAAAAGATGTGTTCATGAGCAGGGGCTTCTTAAAGCCTTATCCTCAAGAAGTATAAATATTTGAGTAATACAAATTAAAAAGTTATATTACATCTTACATATGCTTTACATGCTACGCTGTGTATTTTTTTTTATTAATTTGTTTAACATGGGTTATAGTTCTTAGAAGATTAGAGAATTGCATTGGAGTATTGCATAACTAACCCATGGTATGGCCACAATAATTATAGGTAAGGTTATGTCTCGTTCTGCACACAGTCACTGAAAAACATACGGTAATTCAAATCAATTCTAATAATTATCTACAGGTCTAATTAGTTGCAACTTATAATGCAGTGCAGTCAACTCCGTTTATCATAGCAATTGATAAAAAAGGGTTCTGTGAGGAAGCCCAGCAGACTGCACCCAGTATCTGTATAAAGAAAAAAAATCACTATTAGAGAATCTATCAGTTGACAGAATTTTGTATACAAACACATTAATGAAAAGTTTAGGGGAAAGGACAAGTGTGGACATGCAACAGGGATGACCACAGCCTTGAGAAGATCTTGTAGCAAAGCCCATTCAAACTTTTGGTAAGGCATGGACTGTGGTTGGAGTCATAACTTTAAAAGCCACCACACAGAGGTATCGAGGAAATGGCATAATGTTTGCGTCAGGATAACTCTGTGGTCAAGAGGCGTTTTCAGAACCATAAACTGACCTCGGTCCAAAGTGTTATTTCAGATGAAAGTAAATTTTACCCTTTAGTGGGAAATCAAGAGTCTAGGGAGAGTCTGGGGCATTGTACAGGTACTGTTGCTTGGAGTCCAGTGTGTTTGATGTGAGGTTTCCAAGGCCAGTGATGATTTAGGTCATCTGCTGGTGTAGGTTTACCGTGTTTTATAAAGTCTAAACTTTCTATTAGAAAATGTCAGAGCGCTTGATGGTGTCTTCCACAAAGATGTTACCTTATAATGCAGTGCTGAAGACGACCACTCAGAATTGAGCTTTTTCCTGCCACTTAAGTAGTGAAAACGTCTGACTACCTTCACACCACACATGATTGATACAAGGATTAATGCAAAATCAGCCCCAAATAAATAGCTGGATAATTGAGTAGTACATCGATACACTTTAAAAAACTCAACAGTCCTGTATTGAAAATAAAAATAATGTCTGTGTGAGTGATATTTTCGGTTGTTTGAGGCATGTCACCATTGCAGGAAAATAGAAATAAATTCTTAAAATATATCTCTATATAATGAATGTGTTTCACAATTTAAATTGAATTACTAAAGGAAATTAACTTTTTGAGGATATTTAAATTTATTGCAATGCCCCTGAACTTGGAGTGTTTGTGCAGCTGGCTGTGATCTATAAACTTGTGTGAGGAGGTGTGGGTGTTTGTGGGCGGGTTGCGAAATAAGGATCTGCATATTTGAATTGTTCTCTACCATTTCTTCTTAATTTAGTAATTAATTTAATTTTGACAGCATTACTGCTTGGCTTTATTACAACAGCTTCCTGACAAACTTTCCACATTTGTATTGCAAAACAAACGCATTTATGCTGGTTCTCACAACAAAGCAGAAGCAGCAATCAAGGTGAATTAACTCTGCTTTCTTATCTTAGCTGAAATAAATCAAACACAGAACTGAGGCGCAGATGCATACTAGGAAGAAAGAAACCTACAATCACTGGTAAATTCTCTCAAAACACAAAGATGGTATCTGTGTAACAGCTTAAGCTATGGTATATTGATGTGCATTGAGGTAGGTAATAAACCACAGAAAGCCCTATCAACTACTGGAGGGAAAAAAAAAAGAAGATTCTAAAGCTATTCTTAGTGTACATCACAGCAACTGATCCTCAGAAGAGAACACAGAGCAAAACAATACTGCTCTGCCAGACTGTAGCGACTCCCAAGGACTGAGGTAGCTTTGGTCTGTAATTCACTTCAACGATCATGTGCTGGGCAGCTTGTGCATGCCTATTATGGGTCCCTGACCACCTTTCACTGGAGGATAAATACACAGCGGCAGACGCACATAAGAATCAGGGCTGAGCAGTTCACCTACAAGTCATATTCAGCTCAAAAAGACATCTGTTTTATATAGAAGGCTATACCATCTAGCCACATACTAAAATATAGACTGCAAAGAAAAAAGTAAAACAATAGGAACTCCCTTTGTACAAAAGTTTATAAATAAATGTTTAAGTATTGTAAGGGAACATTTTACTATAGTGAGTTGATTTAAAACCACTCCAACAGTGTCCATATATTAAGGGTGGATAAAGTGAATCCACTTGCTTTCAAGTCCTAATATGTTTAATTCTTATATTGTAGTTTTATTTTTAGCCTGCAATTTTTAGAAAGTTCTTAGCAATGGAAGACTTCTGGGCTGAAGTTTGAGGGATGGAGGAGGATAAACTTTTTATTTTGACATGATGTAAAAAGATGGCAATAAATCCTAATGAAAAAAACTAAATATAAAAGAAAATAATATGAAAAATTAGTTTTATATAGAAAGCTTTATAAAATTTTGATAAGGGCAATACTACATGTGTACATTAGAAACAGTAAATGAAAGTGTATTTGTTCAGTTCCTTTTAAATGGTGACACATATGCAAGGAAAACACATCTGGGTGTTAAATAGCAGAGCTGAATGTGGGTTCCACCCATGAGTGACTTGCCAAATCCTCTCTGCTGAAGCCAAACAGCTTATCTCCCTATGCACCCTTGGTTGGTGTCATTTGTCGAATTAAATGATTGGAGTTTGAGGAGAAAGGACATACTGAGAGTTTAACAATTTATTTATTTAACAAACAGGCAGGCTCACTACCCAGTCTGGATAGGAGAACAGTAGACTACCACAACAGTCTGGCAGGTCATCCTAATGATGGTCACCAGCTTGTTCTTACACTGTTGTGGGGCAACAGTCCATTTCTTAACTAGCATTTGTTGCAAGTCAATCATTGTGGTTGTACTGGCCACTCTGGGATGAACACGACACCTAAGCTGATCGCACAAGTCTTTAGCGGAGTTAAGGCCAAGACTGCAAGCGAGCCACTTCATCCTCTTCACTCCCTAATTCTGGAGAGAGTGAAAAGGGGAATGTAAATATATTTTAAGTTTAAATTCAATAGCATGCTTGTACACTTTAGATAAATAGGTTATATAAAGACTGTGTAAAATTAGTATCTACCTGTCATGCGGAGTAAAGTTTATTTTACAATTTATCATAGAAAGGAGCAGATTAGCAGCCTTTTAACTCAATTACCTTGTTGGTTCTAAAGATGCAATTGAGCCAAAGTTATCAAGTACCTTTCTGATGCAAAGTTGTATGTTTCTTTTTGCAAACAATAATGAAAACTTGTTTTTCTCATCATGTATCTGGAAAAGCAATATAAGAGAGTGTTCATGTAAACTCACCTCGGATTTTCCACGGCTGAAGCAGGCTCCCTTGGTGAACTCATCACAGTGCCATTCAGCCTCCTGGAGAGACAGAGTGAAGCGGTGTAAAAGCTCCCGTAAAGCCATCAAGAAGACGCAAACACCGGATGATTTGTCTACCTGAAGCAATATAAGAAAGACTCAGAGAACTCAAGCAAAACGTTTGGCAATGCAGAGTTTCTACTCCATTTTTTCTTTAGCATTTTGCTGCCATCATATATTGAACACACAATGAAGAAACATGGTAATGACTGAGAAACCATTCAGCATTAACTTGACACTAACTTGAGTTGAGTCATATTGAGAGATTAAAGTCAACAACAATCCATCAGACATATCACTAGTGTAGACTCTCTCAGACCAATACATGTACAGTGGCATGAGTACATGCGTGTTAGGAGCCTTGGCAAATGCAAACACAGAATCCAATTAAGGTGCATACCAAACAGAGACCTCGAGAAATGAGAGGCAAGAGTGTGTAAAGCCACATGTCAGCTTGATTTATGTGTGTGGGAAAAGAAGGAATCCTAAAACATTACAAGCGGGTCCCCTGAGCCATTGTGTCATACTGATGTACATGCATGTAAGAAATAGCAAGACCCTACTTTAAATTTTAAAATAGGCAGGAGAAAGAATAAGAAGATAAGAGTTTCTTTTCTGCTCAGAGGGAAAAGATGCAGGTTCTACCTTTTAATTTCATTGTGACCTCTGAGAAGGGGGTCTCTGTCATTGATAAAAATTCTTTTTCTTCGTGTAATAAGGGCTGGCCTTGGGAGAGCACTGGGCCACTGAGTTGCTCACCCTTGTGACAGATGGAATTAGCCTTTACTGCCACCAGGTCTATATGACTGGCAGAGAGAAGATTAGTTAACAGAAAACTTGGCTGGCTCAGTGTTAAGCTTAATTTGCAAAATGTCTCCAAAAGCAATATATTCAAACTGTTTTCTGGCCAGAGAAATGTAACTTTTATTCTAAAAGCCTGGCATCTGTGCAGTGCTAAGGCCAACCTGAGGAAATATTTTAAGGCGAAATATCATCATCTTTTAGAGATAGGACATCTAAAGATCTATTTAAAATAAACAAATTAAAATCTGCATTATTACTGTTCTTCAAAGCAGACAAGTATTTTTTTTTTTTAAAGTGGACTTTTATGACATTAAACAAGTATTTGACTTACACCTTTTAAAGCAGGAAGGCATGGCCATATTTTGTGATGACATCACCTCTGTTACAACCATTTAACAAAATGGAATCACAGATTTAAGAGAAAGAACAACTCTAATCCAAAGGAAAAGGACACAAGTTGAGCATACCATCTCCATTCTTCACTACCTTCGGTTTGTGTTTTTGCATGCTTTTTGTTTGGTTACTTCTGTTATGCTTTTAGTTTAAAAGCATAACAGAAAAGTTGATGACATATGCTTTTTGAATATTGATAAGCTGCTAGAGTTCAGTTTCATTTTAAGGCAATTTAATTTTACATTTACTTATTGCGTTTGCTTTAGACCATACTTTTTTTTTTCTGACAGGCCTTTACTTTCTGCCTCATTGGCCTTTGGGAGGCATGGAAGCTGCCGTATGTTCGCCGTCACCCATAAACGCACAAATAAGCAGCAACCAGAGCCCGTCTGGAGAGAGAAAGGCGCTCACGGTATGTGTGTGTGGTACTATTCATGGAGATAAAATATGGTGCATTAATAGTAGCTGGCTTCTGGCTTGTCTGTTTCTCCTCTGTGTATGTGTCAGTTCATATTCCTGGGAGAAGCTGGCTATTCTGGGGCAATGCAGACACAAAACACATACATCTTCAGCACAGGCAGCAAGAGCGTGTACACACGGCACCATAGCCAGCCCCAGCTGAATTCAGTGTGGGCGCGGAAAGTGCTTTTGCTAATCGCAGGGGGCGGAAGAAAATCTGTTAATGGCCTGAAACCCAGCTCACTCGTGTTTGGTACAGAAATCAATCATAATCCAAAGTAAAGCTCCAACTTCAGATCACATTAATGCGCCAACTTATTTCTCGTTGTTTGTTGAGTAATTATGTTATTTACCATCGTTCAACACACTTCAGAGTGTATGTTGAGATCCCACCATTGTCTCACTGTGCCTTTAAGACATTAAGTTTACAGTTACTAAAAGAGATGACCATAAACCTGTAAGTGGGGGATGTGTGCTGGCATCATTGACCACAAAAGCCACCTAATCTGGCAGTCCCAGCTCAAATGGTCCAGAGTACAAAATATAATCAAAGTAGCACGGTGACTAGCTACGGGTCATTAAGAAACATTAAAATCTCATTAGCATGCTTTTGTTGAGCTGCTATGCTTCTAAAATGAAGTTGTCTTGTAATGAAATATATGTGGAATGTGCGGTGGGTAAATCTTAATAATCATATGAGAAATGTTTTGAAAAGAGGATTCTTCAGTACCTTTTTGATTTAGAATAAAGAGAAAGAAAACAAAAGCAAGGAATTGAATTCAACAGAAAGATAAAAGCGATGAGTTAACTGATAAAACACAGAAAGCAAGCTCTGTGAATACACCAAAAATCATAATAATTAAAAAAATGCAGGTTTAACCCATTACTGGGTTTTATGCTGTTGAAATAGAAACTTGCAATTTTTACCAGTTTGGCCCCATAGGCTGCCTTATTTCCTTCAGTTTAAAAAGTTGTCTAAAAAACCCCAGCACATTCTATTGAGTCCCCAACTTGCAGTATTTACTCCTCATGTAGTCACAGTGGACAACGACTTGCGTTGTACCGTTGACGTTACAACAATCAGAGAAGAATGTACAAAACAGAAACCATTTTCTTAAAGTGTCATAATAGATTTTAACAGGCTGAGGTTTTCAAAATATTCTGAAGCATACCGGAAAAGCTGCACATTCAGGACCTGTAGAATATCAGTGAACTAAAACACTATGGACAATATTTTACACAGTCTTATATCCAGAGTATGAGTTCTATTATCCAAATTGAGTTGTTTTCATTAAAGGCATTATTAGTTGTGAGTTTGGGATTTTTACAAGTTGTATGAATTATTTATAATGGAATTAAACTACAAACAAAACTCTCAAAAATGGTATATGTTTTGAAAGAGAAGGCTGCACTTAGTATATTTCATTATGACTTATAAAACACATACCATGAAGCATATAAGATGTTTATGTCAATTATAAATGCTGCATACAAAAACAATGGTAGGCAAAAAACAAAATATTACATGGTTTTAATGGAATGCTATCTCCTCTATTTTTACTGCAAAACTTTTCTGCAAGAGTTGATGTGGCTACATAAGTTAAATGAAAGGTGAATGGTAGGGGCCAAGACTTACCACAGTCCTGAGTTTAAATTATCACAGTCTTCTATCTCAGTAACTATCTAAAGGAAATAATAATGGGTACTTATTGCTGTAACCCTCCAGGAACAACAAAAATGAATGTTCAATACACTGCTCACTGCTCATAACCTCTCAAAAAAAAATTATGCTTCAAAACCTGAACCTTGTAAAGTTATAAGTATTTATCAATGCTTTCTAAAAAAAAAAAAAAAAAAAAAAAAAAACTGCTTCGGTTAGTAGCATTGATTTTATCTATTACACCCTGAGGCTCCACAAAAGTGGCATAAGTGTAGAAATTGAAATAAGTAGAATAAGACAAGAGGATTAAATCACCCTAGTACATCCTTTTCCCCCCTTTGTTTTGGCTGGAGCACCAGTCCATCTATTAAGAGGCTCTTCTATGAATCCTCTTGAAGCTCTCAGGTGGCCACTCACTGGAGTGAAATAGTGCCCAAAAAGGCAATTATCCATCAAAAAGACAAAAAAAAAAATATTTAGTCCTTTTTGTGATCATCACATATTGGCATTTTATATATTAAAACCCACATATGTTTTTTACGAACTTTAATAAAAATCTAGTAGAAAAATAGTCAGGTCATGTTCTTGATTCAAGGTGAAAATGAAGAAAACTTTCCCAAAGGATACTTTAAACTTTTATGGTCAGAATTACAGAATACATCTCACTCAATACAAGTGCATCAAAATAGTTTTATGGCATTTTTTTTTTTTTTTAATAACCAGGAACTCCATAGTGCTTTAAAATCTTTTTCAACAGATTGTTGATAATTCTGCCGCTGCATATGTTTCATCTGCTTGGCTAACAGAGGGGTTGGTTTAAAGCCTGGGTGATTATGTTACTGATCCTGTCGGTTGCCTCCTTGAATTTCTAAAGAGAAGATTCATTCATTGAAAAATAACAATACAAACTCATTGTTTTATGCTACACTTGAACAATCGTCCTTCTGACACAAAATGTGTGTGTGTGAGAGAAGTTGGTGCAGTCTTTTCTTGTTTCAGAGAAGATGAATAAAAATTCTTGATACATTTGGATGTTCCATGGTCTGCTGCTCTTTACTGTCCCCTGCAATGGATTTAGTCATCTGAGATGGACCATTGTGCTCATTCCTCGCATATACTCACAAACTGAGGGGCCTATTGTCACCCACAAGGTGGGTGCATGAGAGAAAGAGCCAGAGTAGGCAGGGTTGAAGTTGAACAGAGGAAAGGACAGAAAAATGAAAAAACAAAACTGGACAAACAGACAAAACAAGAAAGATTGGAAAATAAAGTCCAGCCAGAAGAAGAAGGGAGACTGTGTGGGCAGAGAATAGTGAGACAGAGAAGTAAGTGAGGAGCTGAATTCCAAACCAGCAGTTTCCAGACATGATACTGAATACACTTTGCATAAAGAGAGTCCAGAGAACAGACTCTCTGCTGACAGCTGTCTAGCTTTGTGAAATGACTGGCTGTGCTGCTCGGTGCGTGCAGGACAGGACGCTGAGAGGAAGAGCTGGACAAATCCTGTGGGAAGAATCTAATAAGGCTCACAACTACCTGATATTAGCTTTTGATGTGGTCGCATCATATTTACTATTCACACTGATGTCTGCTGATGTAAGCTGCTGAAAGATTTACACATGAAATTGGTCTTGATGTTACTTCTCAGCAAGCACGGAGGTCTGAGTCACTACACTGTCATCAGAACAGCGTAAGTCAGTGTAGTTTTTCTCATCACCACACCGAATGACATCCCTCTTGCTTAAAGATGGCATCATTGTATTACTTAATGTGCAGACATCTGTGGCTCCAGTTGTTATTCCCTTTATGTGACTAAGTTAGTGCTCATGTAATTGAATTAGCAATGTTTCCAGAGCAATGGAGGACAATTTCAGCTTGCTAATTATTATCAGGGCTAATTTTCTGGTTGACAAGTTGTAATCGCAAGAGACCGAACACTCCTGCATAAAATCCATCATGTTATAATAGAAAGAACCTTTGTTCTTTTTGTTTATTCCAGTAAGACAATGCACAAGGCGGTTGAAAAGTATAGGGAGGCACATTTTATATCTCTACAGTATGAGAGTAGCTGTTGCTAAGAAGAATATTCTGTGGGCAGTATTTTATGTGCCAGTACAATTGTGCTGGCTGTGATGCCTGAAATCGATTTTCATTTTCCCCCTGAACATTAGCACAAGGTCAAACTATTCCTGAGCTTATTTACCTAAGTGGTACAGTGTTTCAATTGAAACTTAAGCTTATCATTTGCATCTTGTTTTAGTTTTGCATGAAACAAACATGTTAATGTTCAAAGGCTACTCCACTGCTAATTAACAGAAACATGAGCTTCTTAATAGAAGTGGACCGAGATTTTTTCTTGTTAAATGGAACCGGCTAGTTGGGAACTAAGGATGTGGATCTTTTCCCAGCAAATGAACGTACTAACCTCAACACTCCTTTGCTTGGAAGTTGTTGATGTAGGTAGAAGACTCACAGCTATATTCAGTTTCACTGAGGTCTTTAAAAATGAAGACTGTCAAGGGCAGGTCAAGTATTTATTCAGTGCTACAAAGACAGCTACACTTTGGTGGATCTTGGTAATTTCATTGTATGGCATTTTGAACTAGAAGCAAGTGATTAAATTATTTAGCTTGCAGTTGTTGACTGGCTCACAAGTCTTGAAGTAAAATGCATGCTGTTGGGGAAAACCATGGCAACAGTATGTGAATGAACACTGTAATACAATGCGTTAAGGTAAATGGTTCCCCCTTTGTGCTGGCTAATCATACCTAAGAACCAAGCACTACAATGGCTGCTACAAGGACAAACCCTTATGAAAAGCATTAGAAATCTGCCATAGATCAAGTGGGTTGTTTGACAAAAAATGTGAACAAGCTATACAAAATATCTTTGTTCAGACCCACTTTATTAAAGTAGAGGATACAAAAAACAATTTATAGGGTACTTCCTAAAAAGAAATCAGAATTTGATAGACTCAGAATGAGTAGGACTGAACTTTACAAAAACCAGATACTGGAGAACATTGCATCTCTATAGTCCTTGAAGTTTAAAATGTTATATTTTTTTAAATGCAGCAACTTCTGATAAAGCCTATGTGAGAAGTTGGCAGTCAGATGTTGACAAAAGGCTCAGTGGTGCATCACATTGGCTTGACTGTGATTCACTCTGGCACAACAATGGGAAAAAAACAGCATTGATTCACATGTTCAAGGTTAGTAATAACTGATTTCCTGAAGCTGAGCAGAGCTGAAGGAGTTGAAAAGGGGTCTAAAGGACAATACTGAACGTATTCAGAAAATAATATGGTATTCAGCTGAGAGAAAAACAAAGAAAACTGTACTTTGGAAAGGTTTTTCTATTTTCCTTGGCAATGATATGTCTAAATGTTTTATCAGTTGGGCATGCTGCAGAGTTAAGTCTTTATTTTTCCCTTAAACAGCAAAAGTTTGAAATATAAGCAAGCAGAAAAATATCCGCATCAGTAAGGATGGAGGGGAGAAGTTGACAAGGAGAGGAAGGCCTTTTCAACTGTTCAGACATTGCAGAAACATAAGTACCAGATATTGACTCCAATCAAGGCCGTATAGAGCAGGGGCTGAGTCAAGTTTCAAGGACTGACTCTTCCAACGTCAACCTTGTCTGCCATTCACTGTGAGTACATCCTAAATAATCTTGATTTTTCTTTTTTATCATGTTAAATACTACCCTCTGCTTAAAATTCTCAGTGTCCCTCTGCCTTGAAACTAGTACATCTGACAGTCTTTTTTTCTTTCCAGCTGGACTGAATTCTTTCTACTCCAAGGACTTATTGATGCCATATGCTCTGGGGTAAATTTCAAAGGCATTCTAACAATGAAAATGTCCACAGACATCAACATAACATCAACTCTGTCTCTTCAACTCCAATATCATTAGCATTTTATACTTTCTTTCTGTCCATTAGCAAGCAATGAGGATATTTATAGAATAAATCATTGCTGGACATCAAACCTGATCCATTTCCATTGTTTGTTCTCTAATGCTCGCAATAATTGCAGCCATATGTAGCATACCTCTATGCAAGTGAAAACATTTGTATTTGTTATATTTTTGTTATATTGTTATATTTTCATACAGGTATGATTTTTTCATGCAGGTACAATTATGGTCAAAAGGATATCTCTCCACTCAATTAATTGACCGACATTTAAAATGCTGGGGAAGTCCAAGGAACTCAGTGAAGATTTAAGAAGCATTATAGATTCATACCAGTTGGGTAAAAGCACTTGTAAAACAACAGTACTAGCTTACAAGATGCTCTGATGTAGCATTAATTATATGCCCTATAGCAAGACTGGAACCTGTCAAATTTAAATGAATTTTACATAGTCCCAGAGTGACAAGTCAAGAAAGCCTGGTCCAAAATCTGATTACAGATAACACTATGAACAAACCCAAGCTGTCTGTATAAAGGTTTTATAGCCAGCGGGATGTTTGTAGGAGTCAAGATGATATTTTCAAAATCTAAGAAAACCCCATTAAATGTTAAGTTGTAGCATTTGGCTGCGGGGATGTTTTGCTGCCACTGTTGCTAGTACACTTCACAAGGTATATGGTGTAGGATCCAGCTACTAGAAAAACAAAAGACCAACCAATCTATATCTCACAGTGGTACCAAATATCCCACTGACATCACTGATGTACACAAGAGTCGAAGCACAAGCAGAAATATAAATGGCCTAATAAATAAATCAATGCAATTAAAATACAGCAATTGATTTTAAAAAGAAGAATTTTACTTCATGTTTTATGATTTAATTGACATACATTTTTACTTTTTCAGCTTAATTCCAACAAATTATTTTTCAAGCACATTATTTAAATTTTACTGTTTTTAAAAATAAATTCTTTTGATTTTCCTCTTACTTATTGGTGCATTTGTGTCTCTTTAATTAATTAGTTTATTAATTTATTCTTTTTTCCCCAACAACTTCTTTTATTTTTCCATTTGTTCTTTTTACGTTTGTCTGTCTCCTCTTTACCATATGCATTTCTGCCTCACTATGAAGAATAGTGTCTTAAGGCTTCAACTTCTGCCTACTGGTTGGTTAGCATCTCAGCCACAACAAAGATGGTGACCTACGATAAGTTTATCAGTCAGCTGAAGCTTAGCAACTTTCAACTAAAAAATTATGCTGTAAGTCCCGACTATTATTTTTTGTGTGGACACTCAGACAGAACTTGTGTTTCAGTTAGCAGCAGTGATGAACACAGACGTCGACCGTCAGGTTTTTCATAGTTTTACGAAGCAGCCAGTGAAGTTGCCTTCTGATTGCAGCGTTCAGAATCCTCCAGTGGTGGTCCAGATGTTGCAAGGCAGGTTAAGGCTGATGTTTGTATTCTACACTCATCAGGAAAGAGAAAATTGAATGTCTTGTAACCCATTTGAATTTTGTTGCAATTGAAATTAACCTGACAACAACTTGTTTTAAACTTTTTGTGCTGCCTCTTTCATTCTCTGAACCACAGTCCCTCGTAAATCTATTTGATCAATTGATGATTCACGTGATGTGGGCAAAGCAACAATATCAAAGGGGAAATTCATTACAGTCTTTCATCCCGAGCAACAATTGGAATGAGGCAACGAAGTCTCTGCGCAATTAATCTGTCTTTTACATCAGAATAGCATAAAGGGAAGGAAAGAAAAACAGACTTTAGGAGAGATGAATGGAAAAGAACCACTTATTCTCTGCAAATTTCAGCAGTTGAACTTAGACTTCCCCTTGACTCTACAGTTCACCTCCAATCAAATGCAAACCAGGGACTTTATGCACATGTCATCCTCAATTTTCCCCAGGCAGGATTACCAGTTCCTATTCTTTTATGGGGAATGCATCTTGGTGGTAAAGGGGAGATAGGCTCAGTGGAATCCCTTCGCTCATTCTTCAGCACCAGCCAAGCGCGGGATGAAATAGAGGAGGGAGAAGGATTATGAGTTTGGATGGGACAGAGCATCTTTAAAAAGCATCTGTGTCCCAGCAAGAGACCACAAAAGGCAGACTGCGTGAATCCTTGTCTCTCTGTTGGGGGGCTTCCTTGCTTTCTTCGCGCTCTCTCACTTCCTTTTCTTTTCAAAAATCAGACCCAGATCATGCCTTAAATGCCTTTCTGCCCACCAGATTCTGTCTTGCTTCTTATTTTGTCAAGATGATTTTTTCATTTTCCCCTTCCAATCATCTTTACAACAAAGGCCTCTATCTACATTTTTAAACTCCTTCACTTTAGTCATGATACTTTCCTTCCCTCTTTTGTCTGACCTCAATCTTCTCTTCAATTTACAAATTGGCAAACATAAAGTCTGGTCTAAGAATTTAGAAGTCTTGGTGTTGCCACCTGGAAATTAAGTGATCACCATGTCAGTGATGGTAAAGTAAGAGTGGGCTGCAAAATACTCAGCTTAGCATGTGTGATTTAAGTAGTCTAAAAGACAAAGTAGAGAGGACAAAACATACCAAATGAAAATATTTAGAGAGGACTGATGAATATACATGCATGAGCCATAGATAAGGGCAAAAAAACTATATTTAAAATTTAATTAAATTACGTTTATGGTTGTCACATTGTAGTTATGAACTCATGTTTCAGATCATAGAACCTTTTTCATTCACACAAGGATCCGAGTGAAAATAAAATAGGATTTAAAGTTTAATGTAGGAAACCAGTCTGGATCTAGGTGAAAGGCAGCATCTCAGACCTAATAACTATTTTGACATCACTAATTTTAGTGATGAAATACTAAGATTAGTACTTTACAAAACTCTTGAGAATTTTGGTTGTTTTTTTAGTGGGAACAGACTTGTTTAGGTCGTACAATAGCATCCTTCACCCAACTTTGACTAGGCTGCTCGATAACGACTTAATTTCATTTTCTAAGGTGAACTAGCCGCTGTGCTTTAAATTATTGTCTTGTTGCTTAAAGTCTGCTTAAACCTAAAGTCACAAACTGATGGCCAAACAATCTACAGGATTATCTGGTAGCATTGAAAATTTACGATTTCATTAATTCCTCCAAGGTGTCCAAGTCCTGAAGCAACAAAGCAGCCCCAGACCATCACAGTACCAACACTTTATCTGACTATTGGTGATAAAAACCCAAAACATTTTTTCACAGTACTATAATTTCATACAACCATCTTAAAATATAGATTTAGACAAAGAAAATATTTCTAGCACTTTCCCTCCCTTTGTGTCACAACACAAGGCCGTGACAGCCACATGCAACATCACTCTTACATTTTGTGAAGTTGTTGTGATGTGTGAAACTCTAACTCATTCCACTGTGACAGCCTGAAGTTGTGGAAGCTGGCAGCATAGTGCAACTATCAACAAATGTTTGTTTCGTTTTGCCATGAGAGTGAAATGAGCAGAGACAGCAAGAACAAATTTACTGGAAAAACTGAGTCAGGCAGCGGAGTCACAGAGAAGAAGAGAATTACGACTCACCTGGATCAATGTCAAGTCTTCAAGGTTGAGCCTGAAGAGGTGATTTCTGTAGAAACAAGTGAGTAGATATAGGTGTTTATTCATTACTAAAAGAAAATGTCATTTTCTTGATGGTGTACCTTTGGTATGTCTTGTGGCAGCATTTATCTGCAGTTAGCCTATTTCTTCCTCATTAGTAGCACAAGAGTGTTCTAGAGGTCTGATGACCTTGAGTTTCTAACATATTAACATCAAATTATAAATGACAATATGAAAGTCCAGCTCATTTATTTTCTAGTTTAGTTAAGGGGTTTGACTGCAGAAAAAATTTACTGTAATGCCATGTTTAAGTGGCTAAATTTTGAGACATTCTGAAATAACTGCTAACTGAAATTCACAATTTGTTGAAAAATAATACATAGTGAGGTTTTTATGGCTGTAAAAATTCCCCCCCCAAAAAAAGAGCAATGAATGAGTTTATGAGACAGAATTCACCTTCTGTTTCTGGCAAGTGTTTAGTATTACTTTGTGTTTTTGACCATGGAACAGCAGTTTAAAGGCTGAAACAAAAATTGCATGCCAAATCGTATTTGTGCTGAAAGGATGGTAATACGATTGCTAGGGACATCTAATAGAACACAACTTTTTTTTTCTGTGTTTAAAAAGTGATTGGGAAAATGTGCTCATGTGTAATGGGAGCAATCGTTGCTTTTTGTAAATCAATTATCTATTTTCAGAGTTAGAATACACTTGCAAGCACATACACATAGCATACATATAAAATTGTTTTGCAAAGATCCATCAATCTCCCGAGGAGCAGCTATCAGAAAAGGTCTGTATGTGGCCATGGCCTCCCGTTTTACTATATTGATATTTACATCGATCCCACTTTTTCCCATTATCTCCCATACTTTGAACCCAGCCTGCTGCCATCAATCTTGGCGCATTACCCGCTACAGTTAGACACTTAGCACCTGTCGAGGTGACACAGAGAATTTCATCACATCTATTGTCTTTCACCTTTTCTTTTTTTTTCATTTGAGTACTGTGAGGATGTAGAAACAGAACAGGCAAATTTGTCAAAGGAAACAAGTGTGTTAAAACATGTTTGCAAAGAACCTTTTAAAAGCACTTAGTTAGAGCTTTACAGTTTGAACTTCTCTATATTCAAATTCAACTGTCAAATATTTCTTTTACAACAAATGTAAATGCAGAAAAATACTGCATTAAGTGGCAGATATATTGCAAAAGGCAAACGCAGATCAACTACACTCCCAATTGGTTTATCTAAAACCTTAACTAAAACCCCAAACCAACTTTTTACCCTCAGTTTAATAGGTCACATTGAATGAATGTTGTATTACCCATTCAGTTTTACAATCTATTTTCCTACAAAAGTAAACACATAATGAGAAATGTTGAGTTCCCTTAACATAAGCAATAAGTGCATCCACACACACCAACACAGACACATCTGGCTAAGCTTCAAGAAGACAATGAAGTTCATCCTCCGAAGCAATTTTTATTTGGCCTCTGAAGGGGTGTATACAAAAACTGATCATTACTCATGCAATGCTGCAGCAAACACTGAGAAATGAAACGAGGCACAATCAAATAACAGGCAAGGAAAGACATATAGACAGAGGGAGCCAAGCGGAAGCAAAAGAGAGAATTAAGGAAAACAATAATAGATGCCAGTTACCTGGCACCAACGATCAGTTCATTCTGGCCAGGGTCGAAGGTCAGCTGTGAATAATCCACTGTGCCCTCTGCTTTGAACCTAAAAATCCATGGCTCCATCTCTGCAAAAAAATAAACACCAGAGGACACAAAAACTTTGAGCCTATCAGAGCAGCTTTGCCTGCAGATGAAAGTACAAGCTCAGTTTAAAGTGTTCACAACCTTCAAAGGTTTGGCTCTTAAGACCAAACCTTTGGTCTTAAAAAGCTTAAATCTACAACTTTGTCTTTTTACCGTTAATAATTCAAATTGAAAGAGATAACTTTCTTAATGTACAGATAATGAAGTCTTTGCTATTCAGTTTAAACGATTTAAAATGACTTAGTCATTTAGAATGACTACTGAACTCACATCCCTTCTCAAGAGACACAGAGAAATCAGCTAGTGACATATTGTACAATTAGCAGTTTGACTGATTCTGACCTATGACCTGTCAGGCCAAAGTGCGACTTGGTCAACCACGCTCTCTGAAGCTGTTAAGGTGAAGGAAAGTCACCTCAAAGTAAGCTGATTTCAGTGAGGTGGGTGGTCGTAATTTTTCTCCTTTTCCATTATATGTTGCTAAAGAAAAGGCACCGTGTGCCACGGGATGTCAAGTTATACCTGCCCTTAGGATGTTTTTGCAAAGTGTAAGTAAGTTGGCAAAGCTTCAGCAGATAACACTAAGACTGAATGTATTACAGCTGAGTTACTGTGTTTTAATCTTTTAAGCTTTTAACCTCTCTGTTTAGGAAGTCTGGGTATGGAAATCTTGGCAACGTTTTAGAACTCTCAACGATAATAGTCCACATTTTCAAGAAAAACACAGAAACTAATGATTACATTTAGGATTGCTTTGTGCAAATAGTATATGTTAAAAACCACTTAGAACACTTGAAGAAATTAAAATCTTGCTCTGCTTCTACTAATACAATAATTAGCTATTAGCTTTTTACTTTGTATTAGGGGAACAGTGAAAAATGTTGCCCCTTGACCCTACAGAAATCAATTAAAATTCGGTTCACAAAAATCAACCTATTCCATGTCTAAAACACAGATTTAACTAAATAGATGCATCTAAATTAGCCAAAAATAGAGTTACTGTAGCTCTTTCTGTATGACATCTGCATACTCCAAGGGTTGCTTATAATAGACTGAGCTAACTAGTAAAACAAACATCATGTCACTTTCACAAAATAATACCTTGTATTGGCTACATTTTAAATCAAGATTAGCACAACTGCTGTATAACACAATATATTCTGTCTAGGATGTGTCTTAATTTAATACAATCAACTTTACCTCCTTAAGCAGCAGTGTTGATGCAAGAGCACAGCCTACATATCTAGATTTTTCTACAGTTTAATTTACAATAACATTTCATTTTGTGCTTTAATCTGCAAGGAGAATGGGAATGTAAATATATATCCGCATTAATTACTCCTGTCTCCCGATTGTATACAGTGATTAAAATCTCGATTCTATAACCAGAGTACCAGAAACAAGTAACTGTATTCTTTTTATGTTTATGTCCTATATTTGTTCGAGAGGTTTCAATTAAATGTATACTTTATGATGGATAAGTTTAAAAAATGTTTTTCGAGCCTGAGCTAGGCCTTGTGTTGCTTGGAGAACATACAAACATAAAATGAGATAGAGATGTCCCAGACAGACAGTGACATCTTATCCACAACATACTTTTTCTCCTGGCGCCCAACCCATTAACCCCTGACCAATCTAATCAAACGACAAGGAGGGCTTGTCTACCAACTGGTTACTCGATAGGTTTAGTCGATGGTAGTCAAACAGTCATGGTCGGTCGTTGTCACAATATCCACTCTCAGTATTACTTACACCTGGAACCTAATATAGGTAACTTACTCTGGATAAACATTTATAAATACGTTGCATGAGAAAAGACAGGTAATGTTTTTATAACCTGACTTTGAAAAACTCATATCTACATTTTCAAACTATTTGCAGACAATGCTGTTCAGTGGCATCTTTCTTTCATATACCAGAAGCTCTCATTCAGGGCCAGAACAGAGGGAAAGGACAGCTTGAACATCCTCCCTGAAACACATTATTTGCTTCTTCAGGCACACCTGTCAGACAGCGTTTCAAACACTCTCTCCCTCGACTGCATTAAAAACTAGCACTTCCAGTTTCAGTGACAAATGTGGGATTTCTGAGCGGTTCAAAACGAAGACAAGCAGCGGAAAAAAAAGAAAAAAAAAGAGAAAAGAGGATCCTCCAAAGAACATCTGCCGCCTCCAACTCACGTAACGGGACCGAACCCTGGCTCTCGTAACAAAACAATATAATCTGCTGAGAGACGGCGCCATGTATGCAAAGGCACATTCCCTTGCTGTCTTTCAAGTCTCCAGTGAACAGTACAAAAACATGACAGAGAAGAAAGTGCTAAGTATCATCCTAATAAATTTTAATTAGCCACGGTGAAATAAATATAGGAGGTCAGGATCATTCTTCTCCCTAAAGATTCCTA
Organism: Girardinus metallicus; assembly: GCA_903067095.1. NCBI lineage: Eukaryota > Metazoa > Chordata > Actinopteri > Cyprinodontiformes > Poeciliidae > Girardinus > Girardinus metallicus. The sequence continues at coordinate 45,241 of CAEGAE010074559.1, forward strand.
CTAAGAGACATTGCTCTTCTGATTTTATGGGTAGACACCAAGTTTTAGATGTGCAAATCCTTTTACTCTACTGGGCTTTTTTATTCCATAGGGAAGATCCTCAGCATACAAATATAGCTGTGACAACCCCCTAGAGGGGGAAACGATACTTGACGAGCCCCAGCTTCTCCCCATAAATCTCCCAGACTCACTAGGGGGGAACTTGCTAGGTGCTGAAGTGTGTCTGCATGTTGGCGTGTCTGACTCTGTGTAATGCTTTACACAAGTATTCTTAACCAATGAACTTTTTCAAATCTTGACACTTTTTAACACTAGACTTCTACATATTTTGTAGTGAATCTATGATAAAAAACAAAACAAAAAAAACAACAAAAAAAACAACATAAAGCAGTACATAATTGTCAGGTGTAAGAAAAACAATGACATTTTTTAAACTATAGTTTGTATTTATATTCAGCTGCCCAAATCTGTTGACAGTAGCATTTGACAAATATGCCCTTTGTTGAAGAGTGACTTTGCGAGTTTGTACAACTATTGACTAAAATTTGTGCCTATTATTTTCCTGCAAAACAGTTCAAATTCAGTAAGACTGGATGGAGATCATGTGCAAACAGCAACCGTAAAGTTTTTTTTTTTAATTGGAAGAAAATGTCAATTTTGAACTTTGACAGGGGCATAAATGAATATGGTTTGAACTTATCCACCTCATTTTCAGTCACCATGTATAGGGTCACTGTCTATTGTCTGTTAGAAGATATTTTAGTGTTTTGAAAGCCCTAACAGGTTTTCTTACAACATAGTCTTGTCAAACAAACACATTCCACATGTTTATTGTTTACTACATGGCTTGTGGCAACCTTTATAAAGGCCATTTTATAATTTGTTTCTTACAAAAATGTCTTTCTTCTTACCACTCTTCCGTATAGAAGTTGTTTATTGCAAGACTAATATATTTTCTGCCAAACGTTTATGTCACCTGGGCAATTCACTCATTGTTAATATCCTGCCTGTCAGTTTCAGTTGAGCATGCCATGCTTTTTTCCATGAGTGACGGAAAAACTCAAGTGACTTTTAAAGATGATTGGTTGCCCCGGATTTAATTTGGCGGTATTTTAGTAAAGTGGGCAGAGAGTAGATGAATTTCACACATTCATATTTTTAATTCTATATTAGAAAAAAAAAAAAAAAAAATATAAATATATATATATATATATATATATATATAAATA